>JAVLVB010000433.1:2692270-2714290 GCA_032876305.1 Orestias chungarensis | reverse complement strand
TTGCTGCTATGTCCGAAGTACTATATTGTAGATTCTGGATCAATATTGTATATTCTTGTGGAGGCAAATCACATTTCTCGTATAGTTCTTTAGAATTTATAATGTATTATATGTTTGCATTCCGATCCTCAATGCTGCTATGTCCAAAGTCCCATATTGTGTTATTCTGTGTCCATATTGTAGATTTTGTGTAGCTCAAGTCCTATTTCTCGCATAGTTATTATATTCCTATATTTTATTACATTATTTAAAATTGCTATCAGGGTGAAAACTGGACCGGGGGATTAGAATTTTCGTCCCACCTGATGTACCACATGTGATGTGATGACAAATAAAGATTCCTTGATTCCTCCTTGATTCCTTGATGCACACCCTTAGTATAAAGTACCAGTAGCCTCTCAAAAATTACAAACATGTTTAAGGAAAAATAAAAGTTGGGTGCTGATTATAATATGTGGATTTGTTTTCAGGTGTCCAGGGCGTTCATAGCGGCCAGAGCTTTATCTCAGGGCCTGTCTTTTGGTCGGGATATGGTGAAGGCAGCCACAAAGGTGAGTGACTCAAGCTTTAATCGCACTTTAGTTTTCTCTTCCATTCAAAAGCACAGAGAATCTTTGTGATGAAATCAAATGATCTTAATCTCAAATTCAAGCAAAATATAGTTTTATTTTTGCCAGCAGCCACTTACTAAATTATCTTCTTAAAATGTTGGGTATTTCCTGCAGCTTGACAGCCGACATGGTCTTCTCTCTTAACCACATTTAAGCATTTAAAAAAAAATTATTACATGAGAACATAAATGCAAACTGTACAATTAGGCTTATCATGTATAAGGGGATTAAACTTTTAGTAAAATGCAGTGTTGGACTTTTTTCTTTAATCTGTTGTTTTGTGTAATTACAATAATCAAGATACATTTTTGAGTTTTACAACATAAAACCCATCTCTCATGACTAAATGATTGCTGTTGACAGAAGATTGCCTCCCTTTGGTAACGCAAGCCTAGAAAAAAAATAATTGTTTCAGTTTCCTCGGCTGACAGTGTTTTTTTTTGTTTTCCAGCTGACAGCGGACTCAGAGTGCGTTCGCGGCCTCATGCGTCAATGGTACTGCCCGCTGTGTCGAGGCTTACCCTTCCTGCGGCCATGCCACTCGCTTTGCCTTAATGTGATGAAGGGCTGCTTAGCCAATCAGGCCGAGATGGACACAGAGTGGAATAATTTCATAGGTGGGTGCGGACAAAAATATATTTTGCAAGAAACATGCTGTCATTTTATTTTTAGAATATATGTGTAAAAATTGAGGATATTTATGAAGACATTTTAAAGGTCCAAAAAAAGATCATTCTACATTTTTAGCTTTTTACTTCCTCACCGTACTAATAAACAACCAATTTCTTAGTTCTTTGTTTTAAATATAAATAGTGACAAAGATTTACTTTAGGTATATATTACTTTCTGAAAACTTTCTGTCAAATTCTTTTTGATGTAAGTTTAAATTTTCATTTGGACCAGATTTCTTCCCTTAGTGACATATTACAAAAGTTGTAACCCAACATCTAGAAAAGTTGAATGACACCTTCTTTGATGTTACCTATCGACCCTATTTGGACCAGTTTATTCTTGTCGTGATCAGTTGTTTTGACCGTATTCAGAATAAAAAGATAAAATCAAGATGAAGATTCCCAAACACTCCCAAAAGACATAATATATTGTTTTATTTTATTTATTTTATACTAACTATATAATTAATTCGGTCAAATCTATAATGTGACTATATAGCAAAATTTAAGGCAGTCTACATAATATATCTGCATATCATTTGCCGTAATCATTAATAAAAACTTAAGTTCTAGAGTTTGTCAATAAACCAGGTTTAGTGCTTGCAGATTTTGCTTTACCACGTTGAATTAATGTCACTATGGTAGCTGTGCCCTGCTGTTCGCAGATTTCTGACCTCAACAGTGTTTTAGGTTTCTAGGTGAGGGAGATTACGCATTTCATCTAAAGCGCTCACTACTTAATGTCCTTACAATGAAAATTGTCAGCAGCCAAATTGCTTTCAGCAGCTTTTCCATTCATCAATATAATTATGCTGGACAGACCAAAAGCTAGAGGTCTTTTATTCTGCACTTGTCACTCATTTATTTCCACTTTCT
This sequence comes from Orestias chungarensis, assembly GCA_032876305.1. NCBI lineage: Eukaryota > Metazoa > Chordata > Actinopteri > Cyprinodontiformes > Cyprinodontidae > Orestias > Orestias chungarensis. Next base: position 2,712,132 of record JAVLVB010000433.1, on the reverse strand, counting down.
TCTCTCTCTAATAAATTCCTCTATTAATCATTCATGCCTTTCTGCTCTGTCAAAACTGATCAGTCGTGTTGCATTTTCTTCTCCCTTTTATCAAGCCTACACATAATCTTTCACCCCCTATTCTTAATAAAGCTGCTCATTTTAGATATTCTACGTCATTACTCTCAACCACAAACCTTGTCCTTTTTTGTTCTCCTTATCATATGATTACGGTCAGTGGGCCGTGTCTTAACATTATTTTGCCTTACAAAAGCACAGCTACAGAACATGCATTTTTAACATGCACTCTTATGTTCTAAAAACTTTGGTGTTATTTTATTGTAAACTACGTCACCCTTCCTCTCTCGCTCTCTCTATCAGATGCTCTTTATCTGGTTTCCGAGAAGCTGGAGGGACCGTTTAACTTTGAGCTGGCAGCTGAGTCCATTTCTGTAAAAGTGTCTGAGGCCATTATGCACATGCAGGAGAATAGTGTCAGCATCTCCAACAAGGTAAGGAGACTCAACCAAAATGCACTCATTTGTCAGACGAGACCAGGACATTCTTGGCAAATTTATCCCAAATGAACAAAACTAATAGATGGACCCGGCTTAGATATGAAAAATTGAATTTTACAGTTTAATGCTTATTTTTTTTTTTTTTTTTTTTTACAGTTATAATGTTTCAAGGGAAGTCTCTAGTTTATTCTGCTTTAGGCTGCAGTGTATGTTTTATTACAATAATAGTAAAAACTCCAAGCAAAGGAAATCCACCCACTGGAAGTACTGTTTCCTCTGAGCTCAGTGAGTTCGGATTAAGATGACTTAAACTCGAAACAGAGCCACTGCTTAAAAGCATCCACACTTTAAGAGTCTATAAACGAAACATTAATTTTATTTAAGTATAGCTTTAATCTTGTTTAATTGTCTTTCGTTCTCAATGGATATGTGGGAAAGGGATTTAGAGACAGAAAATTACTCTCTTTTGGTGTAGATTTGCCAAAAGCAACAGTCTCTGATCTTTTTTCTCTCGCTCATGTTTTTGGTGGCATTTAAATAACAGCTGTAGTCCTGTTATACATTTCTTCATTATTAAGTGCTACACTGTGTATTTATATTTTATATATGACTGGGAAACTGTTTTTCAGTTGTGTTTTTCACTGTGTTGAAAAAAAAGAGCATCCTTCAGTTTCTCATATCTGCTGGATGTGGGTGGATCTGAAGGATTAATGTCACATCTTCATTAGATTTATGCTTTAGGAAGCTGATTTTGGAAGCAAGAGCCCACACAGTTTCTCTTATTTAAATTTTCAAACTGTGAAGAGCTTCAATGTGACAGGAGTTGGACTGCATCGATAAGGCACAGCAAATAAATTGACATAGTAAAAAGCTAGTTGGAAAAACCATTGTAAAATAAGGAAAGTTAGTTTGTGCAATTAAGTTATGATTTAGGAAACTGCATAGTGACTAAATAAATATAGAAATGTTGTTACATGGCCTTGCAGCTGTAGGAAACTGTAAAAAAATTCTCCTTGCATGTGGGCTGGATTTTACCCCTAGGTATTCCAAGGTTGTGGGAATCCCCGACCGGCTCCAGCAAGGAACAAACGTTCACCCATTGAGTCAGGGGGCAACATGAAGCCCTTCCGCGCCTACACCCCTGAGGAGAAACCAACCACAGCTGCAGGCACAAACCTGGACCGACTAGTGAGTGCAAAAACATGACGGCGCAGATTAACTGTTCCTTAAACTCGGCTGTAGACACATTAGAATATATATAGATTATTCACTGTTTTTCATATTAGAAACCTTCAAGCTAAATTTTAAACAATTAACCCAATCAATATTATCTTGTTACTGCAAACTTTAATAATTGGAACTGGGCTATAAGGGCTTCAATGTATAACTTTTGTGTATTTTGTTTGGTTTTGATATGAATTAACACAGAGTAACACAAAAGTGTGAGCTTAGTTTGCTTAGAGCTTAGAGAGGTGTAAGATTAATTTCTTATATTTTATACATGTAAACAGAACATTCTAGTGTATATATTTTATAGGGGCCTATTTTGATACCCCTCCTGTACATATAACTGCCTTCAGAAATCACCTACTTTTAAACTAGAGTCCATCTGTGTGTAATTTTATCTTTTAACCAGGGGTTTGGTGAAGTTTTTTTTTTTTTTTTTGGACCTTCAGAGGTTTATTTCAGAAAATATCTGAGCACCGCTGCATCATAAGGACTGAGAAACAAAGCAGACAGCACAGATAAAACGTAAAATAATATATAAACATGAAAGCATTAGTAATGCACCCCACAATACTAGGCATTAACGGTTATTTGCAAGTAGAAATATACCGTTTGCTTGCAGATTTACTAGTCGGATAAAAAAAAAAATAGTCCGTGGACATGCAAAACACTATGCAGCAAAAAACAAACAAAAAAAGAAATACTGCACATCATCCTAAACACAACATTAGTTTGGTTATACTTGGTGTTGGGAGTGTTATGCTTTGGGGATGCTATCCTGCAGGAGGGATAGTAACCTGAACACAACACAATCCTGGTGTCTATATGAGTCAGAAGATTTGAAAGTTGGGGAAAAGTTGATCCTCTTGCAGGACTGTGGTCTTCAGTATACTGTACAGTTAGGATTACATTAGCACAGGCCAATTCAAAGCCAGGAATCGAAGTCTACAACACTTTTGCTCATTTTAGAATGTCCAAACAGAATACATGAAAGTTTGTGGTTTTAAAGCTAAATATTCTAAAAATGTTCAAAGTGAATAAATACTTGGGTTCGATACAGCAAATCAGGTTGACTCGTAAAACTGTATACAAAAAATAAAAGCTTTATCTATGAAACATTATACATAAAACCAGAATCAGAAAAAGCCAAGACATACAAAGGAATATGTTTTGGTGTAATTGGCGCATAACAAATGTCTAAAATGTATATGAAAAAAGAGATGAAGTCCAAGTATTAAATAAACAAAATGTAACTATAAAGTGTTGGAGTAAGTAAAATAAAAAGTTGGAAAGTAAGAACTACATTAAGAATTAAGAATACATAAAAAGAAATTCAAGGTAAATACTCAATACAAAAGTGAACAAAAAGGCGGACGAGCATTGAGGTGTTAAGATGTGAAATCTTCATGAAGGATGTCTGGTGTAATCAGAAACGGTGTCGTGTCTGCTTTTCACGTTGCCCACCGTCATTACCTTACATGGTTCTTCCAGCCAGCCGAACAAAGACGAATACTTCACAACTAAGTCTGAGTCATTCCCAGCTTCCTTCCACCTCCTCACAGGTTACTGAGCTGAAGGAGCGACTGAGGCCCATGCGAGGCTTCTGGGTGTCCCTCCCACACACCATCTGCAACGATGAGAGGATGGCGGCCGACGTCACTAATGAGGACCGCTGCTGGAACGGGCAGACCCGGGGGAGGTGAGCGAGATCAGAGGGAAGTGACTGGACAAAATTGACGCGGGGCGGGTAGTGGAGGCTTTCAGGAACAGGCAGAGGAGTAGAGAGTGAGAGAATAACAATGGAGAGGCAGAAAGGTGCAACAGATGGAAGGGAATCTATTTTATTTAGCCTTCCCCCGTCAGCCACATACTCATTGCAGTAAACCTTGTTTTATGCTCACAAATCCAGCCAAGGCATCAGGTTTGACATTAGTTTGGTATGGATGTGTGAGACAAAGGATGACAAAACTAATTACTTCTTGAAAGCATAAAAAAAAAATACTATTTTAAAATTAGTTATGTTTTCTTATCATAACAGAAGCCAGACTTGCTGGTTTTAAGCTTCATTCTTTACTACAACTTGCCGGAAAATGTACTAATATAAATATTTAAAAAAAAATTCTTCTTTTTTTTGCTTATTTATTTTATATATTTTAAATTAAACAAATATTTGCATTTTATAAAGATAACCTAATGGATTAATTATAAATAGACGTTTGTTTAGTGAAGAAATAAAATCAGTCTAAACCAATCTTTGTGAAAATATAATCATGCTCCTGTTAATTTATGAACTAACTTTGATTATTTATCATAACTGGTTAAATTTACCAGGCTACACCGGGACACAATTACTGTCTAACCTTTAGAACCAAGAGATTTCTTAGCTAGAAACAACAAAGTGGTCTAAAATAGTTTAAAAAGTGTCATACTTCAATGTAAACAAATTATGTAAAAAGTTATTTGCCACATAAATTACTCTCATAATCAAAACATGTTTAGCTGGTAGTCTAGGAAATCTACAAAGGAGCTAGACTGAACCATACTGCTTATATCGACTTTGCAGATATGTGTCGCATACATTTTTTTAATTGTCTGTTTCATTTTTCCTCGGTTGAGGATCTTTGTCGAGTAAAAATGATTATGCTGCTGGTCAGTTTCTAATTAAGTGGTGAAATGTTGTTCAGTTTTTCTGTAAACTCAAACTTAATATTTTTCTCATGGATTTAATATCTTTTTTATTAATAAAATTGCCTAACCCTCTGAGCAGGGAAAAATGGGATGTCAACAACACAGTTTTTAGAGCAGCGCAGTTACAAATGTTAACAATACATTTTAGAAATAGCTTTTTAAATTACATTTCTAACAAAGCCTAGGAAATGTAACAAATAAAAAAAAGTTTTGCCAGATTATTTTTTCACAATAGTGAAAGCTAACACATTTTATAAATAAAGAAGTGGGTCCTATGCTGATAAAAACACTTTCGTTGTCGTCTGTTTGTATAGAAATATCTATTGGCAGTGAGGGTTTCTTTCAGTTGTTTCTGGCTCAGTTTTTTTGCATATACAGTATAAAGCTAAAGTGTATTGGGGTCCTTGAGTTGCCCTATTAATTGGTTTTTGCTCAGATCATAGTTTCCTGCTATTTGCCTTTAGTTCCATAAATCTTATACTGTAGCATATGTCATTTGATCTCCAGCCACATATTGTTTTATGTTCTTTTCCATGCTTTAAAAAATCAGTGGCATTCCAGCTTGGAGATGCAACGCTGTGTAGCACATATGTTGCTTTTGTTAGGGATCTATGTGTGTAAATAAGGTATGAATGTTACTTTATCTGTGGACAGTCTTTCTGCAATGATAAAGGTTCACTCACATCAGCATGCCAAATGCAGGCTGAAGTTTTAGGGGAGCAGGACCTTATTTGTCTAAGGAAGAATTGTTTGAAGACATGGGGGCATTAATAGATTATGTATATAACATGAATACGTGATGGTTCTAATGCTAAGAATTTTTACAAATTAAAGCTTCCATAGAAATTTTCTCTTGCGATTGCATGTTTTGAAAAGAAAAGGTTTAGTCTGATTTATTTTGTGGAAAAACAGAATGTATCTTTTAATTTGGGTTTTTAAATGTATAATATTCCAATCTGAAACTATTGCCAGTTGTAAATGCCGGTCGATAATTTGCATACGGCTGCACTCAAAATGACTATTTTCTGTTGATTAAATAAATATTGTTTATGACCCCTTTTGCAAACAAATTGAGGTTGTTAAGATCACTGAGATGTTTTAATAAATCCTTCATTAAACATTGTTTAAAACCTATAAATGATTATCAGACATTAGAAATATATTGAAAATAATAAAAAAAAAAAATAAAAAAAATTGAGCTGCTGATTTAAAAAAAAAAAACTGGTTGAAAGGACAATAATAAAAACACATTTCTCTGATTTTTGTTCTTAAGTCTTGTCCTTTATTGTGAAGGATAATACAACATGGGGAGAAGTAAACATTTCCTTAAAGAGTGCTTTTATGTAACTTCATTACATCGCGCCCAGGTGACTCTTTACTTTTTGTTGAACCAAGAGTCTTTTTTTTTGCATAAAAACAAAGATACAACTAAATAAAACTAAACTTTTTATTGCCAGACCTACGCTTTACTCGCACCAAGTGTTGTTCGATAAACTTTATTAGTCATTTAAAACTACTCAGCTGATGCTCCTTATTGGGTTTGTGTTTTGAGAAACGACTTTGTGAATTACTTTGTGTGTTCAGGTACCTGCCAGATGTTACAGGTAACGGGCTCGCCAGCCAAATTAACAACCCGGAGGTGGAGGTTGACATTGGCCGTCCAGATACGAGGACCAAACAGCTGATCGTGGATATGAGAGTGATGACCAACAAACTAAAGCATGCTGAACGCGGCCAGGACATGAACTTCATAGATAGTGAGTTCCCCGTAAAGCTGACTTAAAAAAGTACACTTTGTTTAGATCACTTTTTTTGATTTTTTAAGCCTAAACTCAGTCAAATGGATGGAGAAAATCAATGCATATAATACTGTCTGACATATTCAAGATTTTCCACAGATTTGGATAAAGGTCTGGACTTTTACTATGCAACCCTACCATATGTACATGCATCTACATCTCAGAATAAAGCTTTGTTTAGTGTTACTCTCCTGCTGAGAATGTAAATCTCTGTTCTGAATTAAAATATTTTGTAATAATATTTTCATCTACTTATAAGCTTCAACCAGTTTCCATGTCCCTGCTGAAGAAAAGTCTTCACACAGCATGATGCAACAACCGCCGTGTTTCAGTGATGTATTCAGGTTGATCTTCAGTGTTTGTCATTAACAGCTTTTTTTATGTATAGACTTTACTTATAACATAATCTCTTACAGGACAGAAGAAATTATAACTACAATCGCTGATTTGTTGGTCATGTGTTTTTTGTCCAGCTCGTCCAGATTAGTTGGATTTGGATTTAAAATTTTTTTTTCAGCTGTAAAGGGAAGATATCAAAGTAGCAGGGGATGAACACAAGGGTGTGGAGATTCCTATTTGAAACTTTCAAAAATCCTGTAACCTTTGCCTTTCACTTTACATTTATGCCCTGTTTTATGTTCATTCATTAAATATCTATTTAAAATAAAAATGTTCAGGTCATAATGTAGTAAAATATGAAATGCGTTAAGGGGTGGCAATACATGAATGAGAAACCCCCAAAGGAGTAATTTTTTCCTGCTAGATACCAATATCCACAAGTATTTTCTTATTACCCGTTGATAGAGTCAGAATGCATCATTTTCTCCTCTCTCTTGTTTCAGGTGAGGAGGGTAGTGGGTCAGGAGGAGGAGATCATGATGAACGCTACAGTGATGATTGGCCAGGCTATGGCCCGCACTCTCCTCCGTACAGCAAATCCCCCCGTAATCCAGTCTCCAGCCCGCCGAAGCCACCTCGAGGCAGGGAGAGAAACGGCTCCAAGTTGAGCAGAAACAATGGCCACGGGCGGGCCCGGTCCTCTGCCACCTCTGACCTTCTGCAAACCCTCTCCCTTGTTCCCTTGCTGTCCCTTCAGTTTGTGATCTTGGTCACCTCCGTGTGGAGATAGCTGGTTATTACAAACTGTAGGTGTTGCAGGGAGTTCTCTGTCATGCTGCCGTCTCAAGCACATTCTCAAGATGATAAAAAGCCATTCCATTTGGGTGTACCAGCAAGAAAAATATAAAATAATATTGTTAAATTAGCAATAATCAAAAACTTTTTTTTTACTAGACTAAAGAAATCTTAATCAAATGATCTCTTCCCAATTAATAACAGCAATCGTCCCAAAAGTAAGGTTGAAAAAATAAGTACAGCTATGTTTTAGGTGCCATTTGTGAGATTTTGACCTATTGGAGTTTGATGCTGAGTGGTGTATTTTTTTTTCCAAAAGTTGAAAGATATTTTCTTTGATAATATTTCAACTTCAAGTGAATTCGCACCTTCTTTTGAATGTTTGAGACTGTGTATAGTTCCGTCTGTGTAGTAGAGATTAGAGGTCCCACTCAGTATTGTGTTTCAGCAAAAAATGTTTCAAGCCAACATCTGTTTGCTGCTTTTTATCCGTTCTCTAGTTTTTTTATTTTATTTACTTTTTTTGTCTTGTCTAACACAGCGCTTTCTATTCTTTTACATGTTCTTCTAGATCCGAGAAATACGAAACAAACACATTTCTGGAAACCAAACAAGGAGCTGAGTTTGAATGTAATGCTTTAGCTTTTTTTAAATTTATTTGTAAAAAATGAAAAAAAAAAAAGACAGCAATGAAATTGTATTAATCATAATATATAAAAACATCCGGCGTCACATGAAGTCTTCTTCTCTTGCTCAATCAGACCAAAATGGAAATGAAGATCCCATCTTGTTAGGGATTAATATTTTTTTTTCTGAGAGGTTTTAAACTGTAAATCTTTCTAATTTACTCATCTAAAAATAACAAAGGGTGATCACAATTGTGATCTTTTACTCTAATGTGACTTTCAGTTATTGAAAATGCCATGGTTGGGTTGCTTAGTAATCAAAATCTTACTATAATACACACAAGCCTTGAGTTATTACATGTAATAGTCGTGCATCATAGTATGTTGTTCCTTTTCTTAGAAGGCATCAGATATTAAGTTTTAAATGTGGTGAATTGTATATTTTACCAAATGAAATGTGGGCTTTTAATTTGCTGCTAACAAACCCTATGAGTTTCTTAATTTTGGGGGGATTTTATTTTGAGGTAAAGTCACTAATCAGCTGTTTTTCTTATAAGAAGACTCATGCTTCAGGAACATTTCCTAAAATGTCAATGTAAACAAAGGCATTGGACCTTTGGAGAGAACAAAGGTACTGAGACGTACCAAAACTTTCCACAAAGGAATTCCAAGAAGCCAGAAGTGAATGTCAATTCAGAATTAAGCCTTCCACTACAAACAGTGGCACTCATGTACATTATTTAACACAGTATTAGGAATGCAAGTTTTTTAATAATGTGCTTTTGATGATCAGTAGACAGATAATTGATTGGTAGAGTTTGTTATATATGTTAAACTTCAGGAACATTCTTCACTCCTTACTCTACAAACATTCCTGTCGAGGTTGAAATTACGGCACAACTTTTTTCCATGTTCTTGTAACTGTTTTTTGTTATCAAACCAGTGATTTTTTTCAGCTCAATAAAAGGCTGAAAGATAATGTTGTTTTTTTATATTTTACAATAACACATGACACATGAAGTAAAGCATTTTTCCGCAATTTTGAATCCATCCAATATGTTTTTAATGGTTCAATATAGAAATAACACATTTATATCCAGGTTAAACATCAAACTTTTTTCTCTTAAAATAATAAAGCTATTGGTTTGTGATTATCTAGTCAAACTTTACGGGCAGTTATTCTTTAGTCTTTAAAAGGAGCCAGTGTTCTTTGGTAATTCAGCATGCGACTGCCTTTTTGTATTGGCAAGGCCATGAATACAATCCCACTGAAAATAACAGAGACAAAAGTAGTAAATATTTAACAGGGATTTTCAAATGTTTTGCCATGCATAAGAAAATTGTGAGTAAACAAAATTGTGAATTTGTGGATGTTATTGAATTGGTGAAAATAAATGCAAAATAACCACAATTATACCCAAAAATAAAGAAATTACATCGATATTCACAAAAAAATGCATTTTTTATATTTTTTTGTTAACTTTTACCTTCCATAATAGGTAGACAGTAAACCCCAAACACAACAGCAGGGACAGGACTGTCAGCAAGATGATCCACCATGCAACTTTGGTCAAGAATTTAAGCTTTCTCTCAAGGAACACTGTCAGCTTTACCTGGAAAATAATGAAACACAAATTAAATGTATAGTCTTGGCACTTATTTTCATTGTCTCTTGTCATCCGATAGGATTTGGTACTCATGTTTTTTTCACAAATCCTCTTAAATGACAATTTTGAATTGTTAAAGGATAAAATACATGCTTGCCTGAGTAACTGGCCTTTTAAATTTAAGTCCAATGTTCTCAGAAGAGCTGCTTAGGCTTAGATACGCCTCCACAACAATCTTGAGGTGATTAAAGAAAATGTAATCTAAAGAGAAAAAAAGAAATAAGTTAACCGCAGTTTTTATACTGGTAAATTTAGAAAACAATATTTAAAAATCCACATGAATATCTTGAACAACTAAAATCTCAGACTTTCACATACTTTTGACACGTTACAGATGACCTTTGGGGTCAAACTTTCTTCATAAGTAAATAATGCTATAAATATGAATATGAAAACAGCCTCTGCCGGCAATGACATTTTTTCCGATGATTGTGTTTTTTGATTGCTTTTTATCACCAAAACATTAAGCAAAGCTTTAAGCAAAGCAAAAATCGACATTCACATGTTTATATTCTTCTGCATCCCTGTACCCACAATTAATCACAATTTTGAATTCAAAATCTAGTGTCTGTAACACACTTTAAAAGAAATACAGCTCTGTCGTTCTGCCTTTCATGGTGTAAAACCATATTTCCTTGTACAAACACTTTCAAAATGTATTGAACGGACTTGCAGTTGAGCAAAAATAAACTGTGTTTGAAGTGCAACTGTGTTGTTTCACTGCTGATGGTTCCTCCCAGGTTTTAAGTTAAAAACTCATGCATGGAGTAATTACAAAAAACATCCATGCTCCCAAAAGTTATCAAAATATTCCTAAACAATTAATTTTAGAAGTAGCTGATTTGGTTTTTTTCACTTTGCAAAATCCTAATGCATGAAAATAAATGTTCTGCGTGATACTAGTCTCGTTTTTAAGCTATCTGGTCATAGTAAAAAAACAAAAAACCTCCGCCTGCGTTGTGTTCCAAAGGCGAGAGTACAGAAATATCCTCACAGTCCTATCTACACCCAGCAGGGGGCAGCGGATCTCCACACACCTGAGTCCACCTGAGCAGGTCTGAAGCAAAAAGAAGTATTCAGCAGCTTTATTTCAGTTTACAGCTTGACAACATTAATAATTCCTTACCAAAGTCTTGTATTTTCTTTTTGTTGATAGAAATAAGAAGTCCATAGTTGATTGAGCTTCGAGTTCAGCTTCACTCCGTTGCCTTGATGGAGCATCCCAACACTAATTATCAGCAGTAATCCCATTTGAAATTAAACATAAGCATGAATTAAACTGAGTGTATAACATACTGGGTTGTTCTTTACCTTCACGGGTTTGAGTGGGTTGATCTCGACTGCAGGTGTACATGGGAGAGCATGAACTTCTTCGCTGCTTATGTGAACCAAATAGAGAAACCATTTTCCAACTGAATTCTCCTTTGGCCAGTTGATGTTGACTGATGCATTTGCAAAAGACTTCAGTGGCCTGCCTAAATTTGTAATCTGCAACAACAGTGTTTGGATGCTCTATGTTTAGCCAAGCAAAACCCGTAAAATTGTGCACATTTTGCATAATCTTAGAAACAGATGTTGGCGCACTATGAATTCATATTGAACTGATGGGCCGATTTCCTACTCTGACTTTACAGCACTTACCCCCTTTATAATGTCACCGAGTAAGACTTGAGAGCGCTGGAGGAACCTGATGTAGACAAAACAGTAGTTTTTGTGTGTATTTTTATATATTGGATTAACACGAAAATAAGATAGAAAGACTCAGCCATGTACCTGCAACTCCAGCTCAAACACCACTTTGGCGTACGCCTCAACTTGCTGAAGCGTCTGTATCCTTTTCCTGCCCCCCAGAGATAACAGAACAGGTTCATTTCAAGGAATCAATCAAGGAATCAAGGAATTTTATTTGTCATCACATCACATGTGGTACATGAGGTGGGACGAAATTCTAATCCCCCGGTCCAGTTTACACCCTGATAGCAATTTTAAATAATATAATAAAATATAAAGAACTATACGAGAAATAGGATTTGACTACACAGAATCTACAATATGGACACAGAATCTACAATATAGGACTTCGAACATAGCAGCAATGAAAATTCGGAGTGTAGGTGACATATTAAGTGACATTTTAAAGTGACATTTTAAAGTGTGATATTAAAGTGAACAGTGCCGGTTAAATGAGAAGTGTTTTTCATTTGTAATTGAGTGTGTTTGAGAGTCTCACAGCTTCAGGAATGACGCTGTTTCTCAGTCTGGTGGTTTTACACTTGATGCTCTGCAGCCTCCTGCCTGAGGGGAGCGGGACAAAAAGTGAGTGTGCTGGGTGTGTGGGGTCCTTCATGATGCCGGAGGCCCTCTTCCTGCATCTGGAGGTGTAAATGTCTGTGGTGCTGGGTAGGCTGACTCCAACAGTCCTCTGTGCAGCCTTCACCACTCTCAGCAGAGCTTTCCTGTCTGCAGCAGAGCAGCTTCCATGCCACACGTTGATGCTGGAGCACAAGACGGTCTCCACCACACATCTGTAGAAGGAGGTGAGAACTGAGCTCCCGAGTCCAACCCTTCTCAACCTCCTGAGGAAGTAGAGCCGCTGGTGCGCCTTCCTGACCAGAATGGAAGTGTTGTTGCTCCAGGTGAGGTTGATACTCAGGTGTACACCCTACTACCTGTAGCTGTTGACCACTTCCACCGCAGATCCTCCCATGTGAACAGGGAGGTGGGCATGGTTGCCCCTTCTGAAGTCCATAATCATCTCCTTGGTTTTCTTTACATTAATGCAGAGGTTGTTATCTATGCACCAGCCCTCCAGGTGTTCCACCTCCTTCCTGTAGCTGGACTCATCACTGTTTGTGATGCATCCAACCACTGCTGTGTCGTCCGCAAACTTCAAAATATGACAGCCTGGATGGATAGTGGAGCAGTCATATGTGTGCAATGTGAACAGGAGGGGAATCAGCACACAGCCCTGATGGGAGCCAGTGCTGAGGGTGATGGTGGGGGAGGAGATGTGAATTTATGATCATATTCAATCCAGCGTGTCATCGTTAACTCTGATCAAGATAAATACGTTTGAAGTTGCAGGCAGACATTGACAACCTTTGTGTTCAGTGAGATGCCAGACGTCGTTAGCATGATGTGAAATGTAAGCTAGAAAGGAGGCAAGAGAGGCAAAAAAAATAATATATATATATATATATATATATATATATATAAAGGACAGATAATGTTATGAGCATAACCGAACCAATGACTCTCACCTAAGCCTCAATTTGGAGAGGATTTCCTAGATCACAGTCTATTAATGTTCAATTGTCATTAGCTGAACAGGTGAGGCTTTCCTGTAGACTCAAACATCGTTTTATAAATATACCAAAATGCTTACAGACTTTCAAATATTCCAGTTACAGGCAAACAGTTACTTGAAAAAGCTTTGAAATCCCCTGAACTTTTTCCCATTTTGTCAGATTTTAACAAGTGCATAAGGTTATATTTCAATTTTATGTTTTTTTGAAAATCCATCCATCCATCCATCCATCCATCCATCCATCCATCCATCCATCCATCCATCCATCCATCCATCCATCCATCCATGCATCATTTTCTGCTTAATCTGGGTTCTGATCACAGTGGCTACAGCCCAAGCAGAGAAGCCCAGACTTCCTTCTTCCTAGCCAGTTGAGTCAGCTCCTGCAGAATTATCTCAAAGCATTCCCTGAGCAACATTATAATTTGAAGTAGCACTGGCTCTACTTCGAGGTATTATTAAATTAATTTCCCACCACATCAGAGAGCCCAGAACCCATGAAGAGGCGGCACATTTTGACTGCTTCTTTGTCTGTGATAAAGGACACTAAAGAGCTTGTTACCATAGAAAACGTTAAGAATATAGACTGACTCATAAAATGGGTTGATTTATTGACCCAGGTTTACCTTTAACACAACAGAGGGTTACAGTGTTTACATCTATCACTCTACCAACTTAATACTCAAACTCCAACCCAGAGACGTATTGATTTTCATGTAGCTGCTTCACACTCCAGTGAAAGTTGGAAATCATATTTAATTAAGTCAAGTCCTGTGGGCAGACAACATACTCTGGCTTCCTAACAAAGTCTGTGACTGTTAGGCTTATAGCTAACGTTAAAAGAGAAAAGGTCTTTGGTGTATAAATAGTATGAGAAGGCAAGTATATTTGTGTGGAGTTGATTTATACTCACCTCTGCACCACTAAATATAACTGATGAGTAGCGCACTGTCTCGGAGAGCATAATCACTAAGTGACACTAATGTGCATCTTCCCCGTTCCTGTTAGTAATCTCCAAAGCAATTTCTTCTTCAGAAGGAGTGATGACAGCAACACCTTCATCTCTAGGAAAGTAGCAAAACCCCAGATAGACATACTTCAATTTAAATTTACAAATGTACAAAATGTCTGGGGTATTAATAACTAAGTTTCTACTTAGCTGACAAGTGATTTAAAAATGTTTTGGCCATTTTCTGTCTTTTTTGAACAGAAAATGTAGTTTAATTTTAGATTGCTTTGGCAGATGTTGTCACTATCACAACCTTGATTTAATAGAGTAATCTGTAAAAAAGTTAATAGAAACAGTTACTTTATTACATTCATTATCAATTTTCAACACACTGTTTGCAGCTGTAGCCTACCTCGGTCACAGTCATGCTTTGTTGATAAATGTCCAGGACAGGATTCATGATGGACTGATCTGAACTCACCGAGGTTGTTTCAGTAGAGTTCCACAGAGACACAGTGGGAGAGACAGGGATGCTTCGCAGTTTGTCAATGATATCTCTCTGAAACACAAAGGCTTAATTTTAGTTGAAATGATAATTTTTTGAGTGTTTTAGACAAAGCTATTTTATGTCATCTACAATTTACTGTGACAGAACCAGAAGTAGGGGCCTGATGCGGGGACAGATTTTCTTTTGCTGTGCAGGAAACACCAGTTGTCCCTGTGAAGCACCCTGGAAGATAACTCTGGACCTGGACATTTTCTGATCAAAGTCAGCCTCAAAAGTATATTTGAGCACTGTTAAGTAAAATAAAACAAAGTAAAAAACAGACAGCATAACACTGCTAAGTAAAAACAAAAAGCACAAGTACGATGAATTGGATGGTTTATAATGTACATAAAGTTAACCCCTGTTTAAATTTAAATGTAACCGTTTAAATTTAAATTTAACCGTTTAAATTTATACAAAACAGAACAAACAGTAGGAACACTCACTCAGGTTTGGGTTAAAAGAAGCATGCATCAGTCAGCAGGCATCTGGAAAATATAACCTTTATTTTGCTTTATTTTTTGTTTAAATCATCTTACCATATCCATTTATCACACCCTTCCGTTGTTATGTCTATTTGATTCGTCGTTATCTTAAGAGAGGAGCTTAATCTGATCACGGGCTTTACTCTGCGAGCGAGGGAAGATCATTTTACTCATAGTGGGCATCAGTAATAAGCATTTGCCCCCTTACAGTTTTAATGTATTTTTGCTTTTTTGTCACTTTTAAATTTAGATCCAACAGTTTAGTGTGAAGTATTGATATTCGACATACCTGAAAAGAAAAACATGGTCTGACAGTGATCCAACGGCCAAATCAGGGAACTGATTATCATCCACATCCAGGTTACCACTCAGAGAATATCCAAACAGACTGACCGTCTTTAATCCTGGTGAAAGTACCTGAGGATTCGAAAGTTAACTTCATGTTGAAGTATTTTAAACTCAGGATTTGAAAGCCGTTTAGGTGAATTCACCTGGCAGATTTTTTGCTGATGACAGCGGGCGAACCACAAAAAAGATAAACTCGACAAGAGTCATCATAAGGTGCCCCAACTGCAATATCTGTTGGCAAACATGAAACCCCAACTTAATTTTAACCTTAAAATCCAACCAGTCAAGTAAGGCTGTAAAATGTATAGTATCAACTGTTATGTTACAGATAAAACCTAAAACTAAACTAATTTTACTGTGTCGAAATACTGAAACTCAGTAATAAAATCATGGAACATCACAACCTCCATAACCATCCTGATTGATGTCTCCTACATTTTCCACTGCAAGCCCAAACATGGACTCTGCGTTCCCATGAAGTTGGATGGGAACAATCTTCTCCCAGTGTTTTCCTCTGTTGTTCATAAAGACTTTCACAAAAAACTCTGGTGCGCCAACAGCAAGGTCCTCCCACCTGTCCAAACACAACACACACAGCACAAATTTACGCCGAAATATTTTCAAAAGCATAGTTTAAATTTTCATTTATAATTTAGCAGCAAGTGATGTGGAAGATGCTTATTGGATATTTATGTTATGATTTCATCTTAGATAGTTTAAATAAATTAAATAATCTTATGGTGAGTAATGTAATTGGGTAGATTTTTATAAGCCAGGAAATAGGTAAAAAGGTATATTTATTGATACCCAACAAATCGAGAATGATGTAAGAAAATAATCAAAGGGCACACCTTTAAGTGACAATTAAGTCCTCATATCAATATCTGTAACTTGGTATACACACAAAATTTGTCTTTTTTACATAGTTTAATTAGTTAGCTAATTTTTCTTGAGGGTGCAGCTAGAAATGAACAGACCCTCTCGGGTTAATACTTCTAATTTAAACTGTGATAATACTTGTAGAAATTTAAGATATAGGGATTAATTATAGAAAAACTTCATAAACCCTTTAAGAGATTGTTTGGATTTTGGTTTAAAAAAAATTAAATCTACCCATCATTATTAAGATCCACCACTGCAACATCATAGCCGAAGGAAGAGGCCAGTCCTGACAGAACCAGCTCCACAGACAGATTTTTTTTGTTCGAGAGGTCCACCTTGAGGAATGCCACCTGGCCGCTGTAGCCCCCTCTGGGAGCGCCTGATATGATGGTCAGCTCACCCTGTTTGATAAGGGCCATCCCAGAGTCTACAGAAAACCCTGGAGAGCATGGGAAAAATGTTCTGTCGATGAATCATAATATAAAAAAGAAAAAAAAAAAATAGTTTAGGTTTCTTAAAGTATTTGATAAGAAATCTTCATGCTAGCAGCTGACCCAGGTAGCTGTTTGTCTGGAGAGGAATGACTTCATGGTTAAACTTGTCAATGTCTCCAGTTTTATGAGGTTCTTCACTCTCGAAGTCCAGGTCATCTAAAGGCTCCATTCGTACAATTCCTTTGAGAATAGTATAATAGTAAAAAACTTGTGTGTAAAACTTTAAGAATAGTTATGCTTGAAAGCTAAACAAAATAAACAAATACTTCAACTATTTATGGTATAATTAAAGTTTTAACGCTGAGTGCATCAAAAGTTTCATATTTTAAAATTTAATTTTTTTCCACATTTTAATTAGTACAATCAAGAATCAAGAATCAAGAATCAGTTTATTTATATAGCCCAATTTACAACAGATGTTGTCTCAAAGCACTTTACAAGAAAATCAGTTAAAATCAAAGATACATCATAAACAAATCAATTTGAAAAAGGTTCAAATCTAAGGAACAATCCTATTCAACTATATGTTGGACAACATGTAACTTAAATAGTCAAAATAGAACAAAATATATTTTGTTTCCTTTTTTTAAGTATAATTTTTCAGACTATACAAGTTTGCTTTTAGCATGCAGGATTTTTTTACCCCCCATTTTTCCACTGGTAAGCTCTTAGCGCTCCAATTTGTAAAGAAGTGTTATCCTTTGCAAAAGAAGCTCCATGGATGCCGTTTAGTCATGTGTTCAAGATCACAAACTACCCTCCTCAACCTTATGTCTTTTTTCCCAACTTGCAAGTCATCCCCTAATAGGTAGCACTGTCCAGTCAGTAGGTTATGATCATGGGCGCCTGAACTTCCCTCCTGATATCAGTGAGCACAAGCCTAGATAGAGAAGACGAAACAAGTTTCAAAGCAGCTTTTTTTAAACAAGATGTGTTGATGACAAAGATTAAAACTTTGAAATAGAACCAAGCTGTAATATAACCTAGCACTCATTCATAAAATCCAAAATCATGACAAAATACCAGAGGGAAACAATAAAAAGAAACAACAGCCGCACAACATATTTTTTTTATGCTTAATATTTGTACTCACCATTATGTTTTTCCCAGGACCTTGACTTGTGACTTTAACTCCCATCCACTGGTTGTTTATGCCTCTACTATTGAGAAACACTGTAGGAATGACATATTGCGTTTATTGTGATACATCAATGCTGGTTAAAAGAAAACAAAGCAAAATAAAATAACAGTTGTTTAATTAGACAAAATAACAATAGTATAACAATATTTTTATCAGACCTATTTATTGTGTTCTAAATAAGCCATTTAGTCCAGATTAAGAAGGTTTTTAAAATCAGCCAATGGAAAATGTGAAAATCAGAATGTTTTCTTTTGGAACCCAAACATTTAGATCTGCTAACCATAGACTTTGTTTTGACTTATTAGTTGTATTATTATTATTATTTCCCTTAAATAATTTTTTAATTGCCACAAAATTTAACAGATTAATAGATTAATGTCTGTATAGAATTTAAGGCAAAGTCACTGATTTATTGAACTTCTCTAGATTGAAACTTTGAAATTCGTTTAGTAAATTATTGCAACAAATAATTAAATATTTCTGTAAATAAATCAGAATATTTTGTCTTCCAAAATGACTTGTGATGACAGTTGTTATGATTATTCTGGCATTTGGCACCCAGAAATTATTTTGTTCATTACAATCGCTAAATAGGAAAAGTTTTGTCTGATTTATGTCAAATAATGTCAAATAAAAATGGGCTGTTTGTCTTTTTAAATAATATGGTTTCAACTGTATTAGGAGCAATATAATTATACAACTGTCACTAATTAAAACACTTTATTTACAAGCTTTTACAATTTGTAAAATCTAGTCTAATTGAAATTAAGTTTTGCCATTTTACAAAAACACATGTTTTTTGTAAAGAAACAAATTGAAACTTTGTTTGAAAAAAATCTTTTTTAAATTGAAAACACATTTAAGAAGGTATAACTTTTTAAGATGACATAAATAAGCTAACCTGGTTTGTTGAACTCAATCTGTTGATAACGGTCTGAAATGGAGCTCAGGTCACAACTGTAAACAACTTGTGTAATATTCTCCTGATTCAGGTGTTTTGCACGTGGAGCTCCTACAAGCAATCTGATGAAGCAACGCAAAGCAGTAAGATAAACATAAACACTGGATTGAGCTGAACCTAAAACAAACACTGCTACTCACAGATTTCTACTAGCAAGGGTGATTTGCTGGTGGAAAGCAACAGAAAATCCAAACAAAGTACCGGGATCTCCTTGTTTTACCAGTACATTCTGGGTGTCCAGGTTGAAAGATGCAACATTGAAGCACTGAAGATTCAAAACTATCCACATGAACACAATATGCCAACGTATGCCCATGTTCTCCAAGTCTGAAAATGAGGAATCCAATCATGCATATGCACACTGTGCTGACTAAGATTACAAAAGAATCATAAATCTTGAGCAGAGGGATAGGCCAAGTGTTAATTGACCTGCGGCGCAAACAAGGTGTGGTGGCTTGAATTGTATCTTTACAGTGCCAGGATTGTTTGGACGTTGTAGCTGATGACCTTAGTTAATAGTAACCAACACATGTTTTGAAGCATTACAAACTGGAGACGCAGGTTTGCTGGATTGTTGGTAGATTTTGGTTGAATGTCAGGATACATATGATTTATTTGTTGACCTCAATACAAAAAACAACAAGAAAAAAACTTTTAGCTGTGTACACTGATATCTTGTTCTTGTTGAGTTTTATTTAACCTATTTTTGTATGTTCAGAAACAAATCTTTTTCACACATTACTTGTGAACCTTGTCAAATTCACCTCCTGTTTAAAAGAATAATGTGCATAGACCCATAATCTGGGGTTTTTGTACTCTGTGATTTTCACAATTTTTCAAATTACTCTCTGCAAGTTGCAATTTTGCTTTATCCTTCTCATCTTCTTCCTCCTTCCACTCTGTCACAAATTTTCATTTAATGCCAGAATTTTTCAGTGCTTTCAATAAAATCTTATAAAAAATAAAATAAAGTGAAGAAATAAAAGAAAAACTACATAATGTGTAAATTTTAAGTGCACAAAAGTCTTAGATTAACAGCAAACATGTAAGCAAGGGGAGGTTCAAACCTTAGTGTGCACTAAATACTGTTTATCACACATTGATTGAGGT
>JAVLVB010000433.1:2656806-2685227 GCA_032876305.1 Orestias chungarensis | reverse complement strand
ATATATATATATATATATATATATATATATATATATATATATATATATATATATATATATATATATATATATATATATATATATATATATATATATATATTGTCCTTTCAAAACAATATTTTCTTTTTCAATTAATATTGTTCACAATAACAGACATAACATGTATGATGAGATTGCAAGAAACTTTGAATGCAGACCGTGATTGTTAACCAAAAACCATAAAACGTGAAAACCAATACTAAATCTGAGACACTTCCTTTCTGTGATTTGTGAAAAGTTTTACTTTTTATCCCAGATTACATGAAAATGGGGCATTGTTTTTTGCAGATTTGTGAGGGGTGCGTTTTCAATGTTTTAGCCAATCGGTGCTTCCACCTAGCCGACCTTGATACCCTAAATCTTCCATCTAAGCAGACCTTAGTTGTGCAAGAGAAAAGGGACAAGAGAACAATGGTCAGAGGGCTTGCTGCCTTCATGCTTCTACGCGCAATGCGTGAGTTCAAATAACATAATTATAATTATGTGTAAAGTTTTGTTTTGAGACTTTTTTTCTTGGTTTGTGGTTTTATTATTGTTGTTTCTTTCTTTCTGCTTTTTAGTTGTGGCTCAAAGCCTAAAGATTCCTGACAACATTCCTGTGATCACATCTGCAATTGGTCAAACTGTGAATCTGATATGTAATGCATCTTGGCTTGACTCTGGGTTTTTTTACTGGTATAGGATGAATTATGGCTCTATTGTCCAAACAGTTGCAGGAGGCGGTTTTAGGAACATACACCTTGACAAAAAATTTCCAAACTCGAGATTCCAAGTTGAAATGCATGTGAAAGACATATATACTTTCATCATCAGAAATTTGAGCAAAGAGGATGAAGCAACATACTTTTGTCAAGCAGGACCGGCATACAATTTGTCATTTGTCAATGGTACAAATTTGGTTGTAAATGGTAAGATATCGTCTTTTAATTTGTTTCTGTTGACTTTGGATTCAAGCCTTATGAAAAGTTGGTAATTCCTTTTTGTATCATTATTTATTTATTTTTTACTTTTTAAAATTCAGATTCTCAAATTAAGAAGTATGCCAGAGTAAATCAAACTTCATACATGATGTCGGTTATGCCTGGAACCAAAGAGGCTCTGCAGTGTTCACTTCTCTCAGAGTTAACACACAAGCAAACCAACGACCAGTGTAAAGATGAACACAATGTGTTCTGGTTCAGGGCAAAATCTGAGTCAAATCCAGGGTTCATCTATACTGATAAAATACACTGTAGCAAACATGAAAGGAGGAGCTGTAAATACCGGCTGACAAAAAATATACAAAACTACTCGGACACTGGGACACACTACTGTGCTGTCGTCGCCTGTGGGGAGATCCTGTTTGGAGAAGGAACCAAAGTAGAGACAAGTATGGCCAATATTTAAAAATGTGCCTTTTCTTGCTTTTGCAATAAATTTAGATCCATATAAAGTGTTTAAAAGTACAAATGTTATAATTACAGTGAACGACAGTTTTGTTGATTAGAATTGGAATAAAGACAAGGGTTTCCCTCATTCATCATGTAACGAAGCTTAGCTTAGCTTGACCTCACCTCTGTTCATCTACGAAATTATTTTAATTTCTTCATGTCACTTTGCAGAGTTATTTTGAACTTGTAATGTGATGGTAAACATTTAGCACATAAGAAATTTGGTAACAGCTCAAGGATTGTGTAGAGTATTTATGAAAGCAGCCACAAGCATGTTATGTATCCGTCCTTCCGTCCGTCCGTCCGTCCGTCCGTCCGTCCGTCCGTCCATCTATCTATCTATCTATCTATCTATCTATCTATCTATCTATCTATCTATCTATCTATCTATCTATCTATCTATCTATCTATCTATCTTGCATGTTATCTATATTTATATATTTCAGGACAAGTTATGGATCTGTATGCTATAACACTCCTTGGTGGACTTTTGGTCTGTTCTATACTTGTGAATATCACTTTGATTATGAAAAGAAGAAATGCAAAGCAGCTTAAAGTAAATCTAAAAGGTAAGTTTGTCATGTATAACAAGAAGCAAAATAATTTGCCACTGATTATATGATATTTATACACCAGGGCCATATTAAGAAAAGTACTCGCCCCAGGGATAGAAACAAATTTGGTTTCCAGTTTCTTTTTGTATTTTATTGTATTTTTTCAAAAAAATAAAAAATCTTTATAAACACAGCCCTATACCAACAATGTTTTTATCATTGCAACCATGTTGGTAAGTTTTCAAAGTAGCCATGCCAGTCCTGTAAGTTGTGATATAAAGTAGCTGCTAAACAAACAAACAAACAAACAAACAAACAAACAAACAAACAAACAAACAAATATTAAATAAAAAAATGAGAGAAAAGGCAACTGAAAAAAACATGTTGCTGAGACATTTGATCTTGAGGTTGACGGTTATCATACAATCATACAAAAATTGTTATCCACACAAAAGTTAACTAAATAAATCAGCTCACTGTTCTATTAGCATACAATTTAATGGAAAAATTATAAAATGTTACTTTTGCAAAACCTTTGTCATGCTTGGAAATCCTCAGTGCTTCAAGGTAGTGCCCTAGTAAGACCTTGCAAAAGTCTGGGCTAAGTAGACTAGTAAACTTTAAGTTCCCCAACTAAAAGTCTATATCCACACCATTACTCTGCCCCCCTGTCACATGTAAATGTGTCCATGGGCAAGGCACTTAAGCCCCAGTTGCCTACCAATGCACCTATCGATGGTGAATGTGGATTCCGTGGAAAGTGCTTTGAGTGGTCAGTTTGATTAGAAGAGCACTAGATAAGTAAAGTCCATTCACCATTTACTTACACAAACCGATAAGCTTTCTCAGAAATAGAAGGCAGAAATGAGAATAGCAGAAACACTGATATTATCTAGTCATGTTTTCAACTATAACATATTTGCTCTGCTTTTAAGGTGTTTTATAAAATTAATGAAAATAATTGTCTTTTTTGTTTAAACAGAACATAAAACCACCACAACTATTGCTGAACTGAATGAGGATGAATCATGCAATTTGGTAATATAACTTTACATAATCTTTTGACAAATATGACAAAAAGTGCACATGTTGCTATTGGCCAGAATAGCTTCTTATTTATTTATTTTTAGAAAGTGACATTGCAAAACAAGGAAGGAAAAAGTTAAAATTTTTTTAGTTAGGTATGAAATCACAATACAAAGTTAACAGCAGAAATAGGTTAGTCTGTGAACTTGTTTACAATAGAAATAAGGCTAACAAAGTACATCTATGGAAAACAAAAACAAAGAGAGGACAAACAGTATCAACAGAAACAGCTGAGTTTTTTATACCTTTTGGGAAAGATTTTTCTAAATACAGAAGCAGATTGCCAAATGTAACCTCTAATAAAAGAAAATGAAATGAAAACATAACCAAATGTATGAATGAAGGTGTAAGAATAGGATAAAAAATGGATACTTAAAGGCAAATTAAAATAATCCAGAAAAATGTTAATGGTACACATGGTGGTTATAATAGATCAGGTTTATATGAAATCTGAATTTGTGTTAAGAAACCTGTGAAACTGTGAAACCCTGAGACTCATAGAAATATACCATTCACAGCAGAAGCAGCAGCTTACCACTTGTCTAAAAAGTACTGCACCAAAAATATCAGGCACTGCATTGTCACATTAAAGCAGAACAATTTCTGTTTTAATAAACTGGTTAAATAGAGATTTGGACATAGTAAGAATAGTTGAAAATGTTGTTTGTTTAACAAATGTTTAATACATTTTAGCAGGATGGTGAAGAGGATGACATGAACTATGTGGCGCTAAATTTCTCAAGAAAACCTACAAGATGGAAGAGTAAAAGGGAGACAACTGACTGCACATATTCAAACATTAAACTGTCTGTGAAAGGCAGCAACAAAAATTGAGATAATGTGAAAATAGATAATCTAAAAAGAGTTATTTGATGAAAATGTGAAAGAACTGTTTTATTCCACATAGATACAACTATTTCAGTCAAAAAATAAGTATCTGTACCTAATTCGATATTTTCTTTTTGTATGTTAATTCTGATCTATTTACAGGCTTATATCTAAATTTATATGTAGTTGTCTTGCAGCTGTGTCTACTTAGCTGTGGTGTGTATTCTAATTTTCTTGTTTCTTGTTGTCTCCTATATGCCATATTTTGCTGTTCTGCAAAGTATTGGCAAGTGTTTTACCTTATTTAAGTATTGTAAAGTTTTGTATTGAATAAATATATCTATGAAATTTATAGTTTTATAATCCATCCTATTTACTTTGGTTCAATAAAGTCTTACACTTACTTTTGACCCCTATTATGAACTTTTGATCTTACCCTCAATTTTTCTCTCATTGACTGTCTGTTGGTAAAGCACATGGAGCAGGGATGAGTTTATGAACCTCTGGATTCTGCAAAGCTATTTATATCTGAGTCATTAGCTAATGTCAAAACATGGCCTTTATGATTCTTTTTCATGCACTACGCTGCATCAATATATTCAGGTTCCTGTAATGCTCCAACTCAGTTTTTGACCCTTTTGGCGGGCATATGATGCCGGATTGTCTTGATTTTGACTACATTTCCATGGGCCGGAGATCTCTCTGCTGCCTGATCATCTGCACATTGACCTTGTTTCTGACTCCAGCCTTGTCTCTTGTTCTCAGATCTCTTTTGTATGATTCAGTTTGGTTACTGAAAGTCCGAAGAAGGCTCTTAAAATCTATTCTGGATTTGACAGTGAGCTAATACAGGGAAGCTAAAATATTAAAATCTCTTTCATCTCAAGCTTTATCATAATGCTTTGCTTCAGTGTTTTGGATCAACTAAACACTTTTAACCGTATTTTTAACTTTACATTTACATTTATGCATTTAGCAGACGCTTTTATACAAAGCAACTTACAAAAAGAGGGTTTAATATTTAACTACAACACAATTTACTCATTTGCCTGGAATATGCTAGGAGAGGATTTAACATTAATGATGACACTCATTTACAGTATTTAGGTAAACACAGAATTCCCAAGTACCATACATTGAGTGCTAATTAATAATATCGGGGGGGGGGTTAATAAGTGCATTTAGATGTTTCACGGCAAGAGATACTCTCGGAAGAGCCGGGTCTTCAAGGATTTATTGAAGGTGGAAAGAGAATCTGATGCTCTGATAGTCACCGTTAGGTCGTTCCACCAGCGAGGAACCGAAAATGAGAAGAGTTTAGATTGACCTGGACGGGGTGTTGGTCGTGTTAGTTGGCGCTCCTTGGAGGAACGGAGCAGGCGGGCAGTGACGTAATGCTTTAAGAGTGTGTTGAGGAAGATGGGCACTGATCCATTAAACACTCTGTATGCCAGCATTAGTGATTTGAATTTGATGTGTGCAGCTAAGGGAAGCTTCCTAGTGCTAGCAAAGAGTTACAGTAATCCAGCCTTGAACTAACAGTAATTTTTAAAAACAATTTTTTTTAGCAACAATCCTAGAAAGAACATTTCTATTTATGGCAGTATTCCTAAGGTGACAAAAAGAAATTTTAAGAGACCTGTTTGATATGGAATTTAAATAACATGTCCTGATCAAACAAAACTCCAAGATTGTTTATTTTATTAACAGAGGACAATTTGATGCCATCCATTTTAAGGAGTTGACTAAGCAGTTTCCTTTTTAGAGGTTCTGGTCCAAGGATAACAACTTCTGCCTTTTCAGACCTCAAAAGCAAAATGTTTAGAATTATACACATCTTTATGATTTCAAGACATGCCTGTAATCTATTGGGAATTAACACCACACAGTCTGATGGTTTTACCAATAGGAAGGATATATATAGTAAACAGAATTGAGCCAAGTTTAATTTTCAGGAAAAGCAGATCGGGCAGAAACACATTTAGTGATTTATTTTTATTTTTTCACACTGTTTCCCCTGGTGACACGCGCAGCCTTTATTTAAGCCTTCCACTTGTATGTTGGATCTAATCCTATCCTAAATTTTTAAAGAAGTGTTCTCTTTTCATTACTGCCCTCATTTTTTATATGATTAATTATTAATCATTATTGAGAGTAAATGGATATTTACCAAAAGCTCATAAGGTAGATGTAATTAAACTGTTACTTAACAACAGTTCCCTTGACCAACAAGATTTAAAAAAATTAAGGACCAATATCTAATCTTCCTTTTTTATTTAAAATCCATGAAAGACTTGTTGATAATCAACTGAGAGAGCATTTGAGGAATAATGATCTGCCTGAAAGGTTTCAATTAGGTTTGAGAGCTCATCATAGCACTGAGACAGCTTTCCTTAAAGTCATTAATGATATACTCATGACTTTCCATAATGGACTCATGTCTGTTCAAGTACTGTTAGATCTCAGGTGGTCCAGGTGGCACCACTACATAGCACCCTTGCTTCTGTCAAATTGCCTCAAGACAGTTGTAGCTACAGTGTAGTAAAAACAACCACAACATAGACACAATTCCTGAAGACTTTTTCCACCACAACTAAACTGCAGCAGTTGTTAAAAATAGCGTTATTTGTTGCATACATTAACTATGTGACAAAATACTAGTTTCATTGTTTTGATTGTTTTATTGAGAAACATGTTGGTAAAGCAAACCTGAGAACAAGGCTAAACATCTAATCATCTGATCTATGTTGAGGTGTAAATTTAAATGTCATTCTCTGACTTTTAATAATCATGTATACATAGAAATAACTATAGAAACACTTTAACTTGAAACTTTAACTATTAAAAACAAAAAAGAGATTCATAACTTTTCTTATTTTCTCAACAATAAAATAAAACATTTTAACTATCAGTTTAATTGTTTAACCAGACAAGCAAGATAAGTACTAAATAATGACTGTGATCTGTAATGTCAGGATACAATTTGTGTGAAGACAGTTGTTTTTTGTGATGATAAACCAAAACGTCCATGAATGTACAAGTTGGGGAAAAAAGAACCCCTATTGGTATATTCTGCCCCTTTAAAATGACATTGTAGCACTGCATAGGGTTGAGTACTGAATCTGTTCAAATACCCAAGTCATCAACACAGATTGCTTTGATTTAAATGCTTTTCTCAGTTTCTTTGGTAACACATTATTGTCCTCCTCTTTGTCAGGCCATGGAATATTGTTTATTTGCATGACTTACAGTATATAAAGTATTGCATGATAACTGTGTTGTGATGACTAAAGAAATGTAAAGCACTAACATATAAGAGCTGATTTTTATCACTTTTGAACACACTCGGTGTTGCAGTGACTTTTTTTCTATAAACTGCGCACTATTCTGGTGACCGCACTATTTTTCCCCTCATTTATATTTCACAACTTTTTCAGAAACAGTGTTCTAGTTTGCTTACATCTACGCAAATAAT
The DNA here is from genome assembly GCA_032876305.1 of Orestias chungarensis. NCBI lineage: Eukaryota > Metazoa > Chordata > Actinopteri > Cyprinodontiformes > Cyprinodontidae > Orestias > Orestias chungarensis. Next base: position 2,677,815 of record JAVLVB010000433.1, on the reverse strand, counting down.
TATGAATTGTTGATAGTGGATAAACTCTGTTGAAAACAAAACAAGTTTCCTTATACCATATCCTAATTAAATCTAACAGATTTTGAATGGTTTAGTGGTTAAGAACAATTCTGGTAAAAGTTTGTCAGTTGGACACAACATACAGAAAATAACTTTAGTACAAAATAAAAGTAGTCCTGAATTAGTTATCTTTTGATAGATTTAACAGTAAATCTTAAAAAAATGTCTTGAAAATATAATCCGTATTTAGAAGGTGTGTTAGAAACAGACGTTAGTAGACAGTGACACATGAAACACCCTAAACTGACCACAGTTTAGCAGTACATTTGCATTGCTGCTTTCAACATAATGTTTTGTTATTGAATGATATTGTAAGTTTACAATATAAAGCAAAAGATTTACCAATAGACATTTCATAAATAACCAAAATTAAAGTCAAACATAAATGTAATTAATCGCCGAAACAATGTTATCCACTATGTTTTCAATTAGTAAATATGTCTCGTCCCAGCTTGATATTGTTATGGATGAACAATATCAACCTGAAAGGAGACACCACTGAAATTAACATATATTACATCTTTCAACATGGAATGTACGGTGAGATAACCAAAAATGTTTTTTGTATTCTAATATATTTTTGTTTAAAGTATTTAAATGTAGACTGTTATTGTTTACTAAAACCACATAATTTAAAAAATCAAACTGAATCTCAAAGAAACATTTTGATTTTTATTCTAGATTGCATGAAAATGGGTCATTGCTGTATTGCAGATTTGTGAGGTGTGCATTTTCTTTTTTAGCCAATCAGATTGATTTCCATCTCAACCTTGATAACCTAAATCTTCCATCTGAACAGACATCAGTTGTGCAAGACAAGGGTGACAAGAGAACAATGGTCGGAGGACTGGCTGCCTTTATGCTTCTAAGCCCAATGCGTAAGTTCAAAGAACGTAATTATAATTATCTGTAAAGTTTTGTTTTGTGTTTTCTTGGTTTGTGGTTTTATTATTGTTGTTTCTTCCTATTGCCTTTTAGTTGTGGCTCAAAGCCTCAAGATTCCTGACGAAATTGCTGTGATCACATCTGCAATTGGTCAAACTGTGAATCTGAAATGTAACGCATCCAAGCATAAAAATGGGCTGTTTTACTGGTATAAGATGAATTATGGCTATATGGTGGAAACAGTTGCAGGAGGAACTTTTGGCAATGTACACCTTTACTACAACTTCCTAAACTCGAGATTCCAAGTTAAAGATGTAAATGCTCTCATCATTAGAAATCTGAGCAAAGAGGATGAAGCAACATACCTTTGTCATGCAGGATCAGCATACAACATGTCATTTGTCAATGGTACAAATTTGGTTGTGAACGGTAAGATATGTTCTTTTTTGTTGTTGTTGTTGTTTTTGGATTCAAACCTTGTCAAAAAACGTTTTTAATGTAATATTTTTTGCTTTTCAAACTTCAGATTCTCAAAATAAGAAGTATACCAGCGTAAATCAAACTTCGTACGTGAAGGTTTTTCCTGGAACTGAAGTGACTCTGCACTGTTCACTTTTCTCAGAGAAAAGAGAGAAACAAGCACACAATCAGTGTAAAGATGAACACAATGTGTTCTGGTTCAGGGCAAAATCGGAGTCAAATCCAGGGTTCATCTATACTGATAAAATACACTGTAGCAAACAAGAAAGGAGGAGCTGTGAATATCGGCTGACAAAAAATATACAAAACTACTCAGATACTGGGACATACTACTGTGCTGTGGTCGCCTGTGGGGAGATCCTGTTTGGAGAAGGAACCAAAGTAGAGACAAGTATGCATTTTGGCCTATATTTAAAAAGTTGCCTTTTCTTGCCTTTGCAATAAATTTGCATCCGTCTGAAATGTTTAGAAGTAGAAATTGTATATTTACAGTAAATGACAATTTTATTGATTCAAATAGTTATCAGGTTTCACTATTTGCAAAAAGTTTTTTTTCAGCCTCCTAATACATTCCTGTTTTGTGTTATGAGCTACATGGACCATATCAACTGCAAATAATGCAATAAGAAAACCGGTTAAGTTATTAGGTATAAAATAAGTGTAAAAAATAAACTTTCCCTCATTCATGATCTACAGAAGTTTAATTTAGCTGGATTACTCCTCTGTTCAACTCTAATCCGGATTCTGTGCAATGATCTTATTTTCTTTGGGTTTTATCATCCCAGTTACATTGCAAAACAGGCATTGAACACGTGTTATATGCTAATTGTGTTTTCTTGTTATAACTCTGCAAATGCACATTGCAGATTCTAAAACTATTTTGCAAAACCTATTTTGCAACTGCAGTTTGATGGTTTACATTTCATAGATACAAAGCTTGCTAAAACCGTAAAGTCTCTCTATGGATAGCCACAATAGCCATAGTTATTTTAAATTGTATGTTATCTATATTTATTTATGTTTTTGTTCATAGGACAGGAATTGTATCTGTATGCTATGGCAGTCGTTGGTGGACTTTTGGCTTGTTCAGTACTACTGAACATCACTTTGATTGTAAAAAGAGTAAAGCCAATGCAGCTTAAAAGAAATCTAAAAGGTAAGTTTGTTTAACATACGATTAAAGCTAAATAAATGTTTAATGACATGCTTCACATGCTATATACTCCAGGGCCAGATTAAGAAAAGTGTTGGCCCCATGTATACAAACTAATGTGGTTTTCAATCTCTTTTTTTATTTTTATTTTCTAAAACAATCTTTATAAACACAGCTTCATAACAGGAATGTTTTTATCATTGCAAACATGTTGGAAACCTCTCAAAGGAGCAATGCCAGCCCTGTAAGTGGCAATGTAAAGCAGCTTTTAAACAAACAAACAAAAACAACAAAAAAAAAAATGAAAGAATGTAAGAAAAACATGTTACTTTTGCTAAACATTTCCCATGCTGGAAAATTAGATTTCATCAGTGCTTCAGGTTAGTGCCTTGGTAAGCACTGGCAAAAGTCTGGGATCAGTGAACTGGTAACCTTTAAGTCCATTCCAACTAAAAGCATTTGTCCATATGCTTTGCTTTTTCACAGGCAGAAAGTAATAATGAGAATAGCAGAAACATTATATGATATTATCAATTCATGTGTTCACCCCTAACACATTTACTTTTCCCTTAAGGTCCTTTATAGTAGAGTAGGTTGTACCTGTTGGTCAAAAGGATAATTATTGCAATTAATTGCCTTTTTTCTTCAAACAGAAGATACAACAGCCACAACACTTACTGAACTGAATGAGGATGAACCGTGCAATGTGGTAATTACATGATCTTATGACAAATACAACAAAGAATGCAAATCTTGTTATTTGCAAGAATAGCTTCTTATTTTATTCAGAAAAGTTACATTTTGTTGAAGTCATGACGGTTATAATAGATTAGGTTTATATAAAATTTGAATTTGTGTTAAGAAACCAAACTGTGAAACCCTGACACAATGAGAAATATAGCATTGACAGCAGCAGCTTAACACACTAAAAAGTATCAACATCAAAAATGTCAGCCACTGCATTGTGACGTTAAACCAGAACAATTTCTGTTTCAGTAAACTTGTTAAATATAAATTTGGGCATAATAGGAATAGTTGAAAATGTATTATGTGTATTTTTTAAATTAAATATACAGAATATTTCTTTAACAAACATTTAATACATTTCAGCAGGATGTTGAAGAAGATGGGATGAACTATGTGGGGCTAAATTTCTCACAAAAACCTACAAGGTGGATGAGTAAGAGGGAGACAACAGATGACTGCACATATTCAAACATTAAACTGTCTGTGAAAGGCAGCAACCATAAATAGAGATATTCTAAGAACAATCTACAAATAAACTCGATAAAATCTAGTTTTGAACAAAAAACTTAAAAGAAATAGCAAATTACGTTCAAATTTCAGTTTCTTTTTTGTGTGCTGTTAAAAAGTTGTAAAAGGTATTTGATGAAAAATGTATACAACTGTTATATCTTAGTTACACTACTTCAGTCAAGAATGTATGTCTCCATATGTAATTTTGCATTTTTTTGTTGTATGTTGTTCCAGTTGTATTTGGCATGCTCATATCTAAATTATATGTAGTTGTCTTGAAGAGTTACCTTAGATCTTGGGCTCACCTTAATCACCTTAGCTATGGCTTGTATTGTAGTTTTTTTGTTCTTCTTACGTGCCATGTTTAGTTCTGCAAACTATGGTCAAGTTTTCTACAATTATTGTAAAATTTGGTATTGATTATTTGATTTTTTACACATTTATGATCCACACTATGTACTATGGTACAATGAAGTCTTACGCTTCCTTTAGACCCTGTTTTGAACTTTTGTTTTGCCCTCAATTTCCTTCTTATTGCCCGGTAAAGCACATGAGCAAGGATGAATTTATGAACCTCTGGAGTCTGTAAAGCTATATTCATCTGAGTCATTGCATAATTTTACTGATGCAGTCAAATCAGGAATCTGTCTGACCTAATTCTTATGTCCTGACTCTAATTTACGTTGGACCTTAAATCCCTCTCCATGACTCTGCTTTTTCGGTTGTGACCCAGGTTTTGTTCTTTATCCTACGTCTTCTGCCTCAGCCCTGGAAATGTAATGAGTTCAGCCCCAGTCTTCTAGCTATTCGTCTGTCAAGCTCAAGAATGCTCTCTCCCGGAGAAACCTAAGATCACAGCAATAATTCTTCAATCCTGTCAAGCTTGGCTCATCAGCACATTCTCCTTTGGTTAAACTTACACTGTCAGTTTAAATTCTGGGTCCTACTGTCAGAGTACCGTTACAACATTTCAATGCCACTAGATGTAGCTTTTGTGAGACAAATTAAAGAGTGGGACCCCCTCTTGCATTTTATTTTTAGGTTGATTTGACTACAAGAGCTCTGTTACCAAAAAGGTAAAAACATCGACCCTGTTCTAGTTTTAACATCTATTTGACATTGAGTTAGACTCTGTGAAGCACCAATAAAAGTCACTTGTTCTTAAAAAAAAGTAAAAATATTGAAAACAACACCATCATTGATAAATAAATCATAACAAATAAAGTTTTTAGATATGTTTTACATAAACAGCAGCTTCTAAGCTACAGGCTATAAAAAACAAAATTAATATTCAAACCCCACCACTGTTTGAATTTACATTGGATCTCAGTGAGAGCAAAGCATCGCTCCACTGATTTCAGAGGAATTGCACAGCAGTTTCAAAAGCAAAACTGACCTTAAAAATAAAGAAATTCAATAGTCTTTTGACACTCAACTAAATATAATACAAAGTATGAGGTCATTACATCATATCAAAGCTTAATGCACCACATTGTAATGAAAAAAAGCATTGGTCATCTGCGTTCAGGTAAAGTCTTCAAGAACATAGAAAACAGAACTAAAGTACTCGAAAACCATCCTTTCCTTGGACCTGGACGGTTGCATTTCAAAGATCATCCTTTTATCACCATACTCATCACCTACCACATTTTTGGTCACCTAAATAGTAAAATGTGAAATCAACAACTTTATTATCAGTGTAGCATTTTTAAATTCTAAAATGGCAAGAAATGCAATAAACAAAATATTGGGTTTGGAACCAATTTAAGGAGAGACTAGAGTAGAAATTGAGAAAAACAACTTATGCACCAGCAAATGTAAACAAAATAATTTCAATAATGACACAATAATAATGACCAAATTGGGGCTCCACAGTGGTGCAGTGGTCAGCACTGTTGCCTTGCAGCAAGAAGGCTCCGGGTTTTTGGGTCTTTCTGCATGGAGTTTGCATGTTCTCGCCGTGCATGTGTGAGTTCTCTCGGTGGGTTTTCTCCGGGTACTCTGGCTTCCTCCCACAGTCCAAAGACATGATTGTTAGGCTGATTGGGCTCTAAATTGTCCTTAGGTGTGTATATGAGTGGTTGTTTATCCTGTATGTCTCTGTGTTGCCCTGGAATGGACTTGCAACCTGTCTAGTGTGTAACCTGGAGATAGGTGCCTGCAGACCCATCTGACCACAATAGGGACAAGGGTGTACAGAAAATGGATGGATGACCAAATTGCATGAGATATGTTTAGTGGGGATAAAAGAACATTAGGTGCTACAAAAATAACCCCAAACAACCCTGTCTACCTACTTCATTGCTCTCCTCATTTAACAATTCTACTACCAAAGTTTTTAATGATGAGTCTTGAAGCAAAGAAAACAATAGATTCAGAGGGTTTTTGTCCAGGACTGTTGTAGATTTTGTTATAACAGCTTTAGCTGAGTTGTATCAGTGCCTCTTAAATATCAATATATGACTGAATAAGGTCCCTGGGAAAAACACCCAGTTACATCTTGGAGGCAAATGTACTGTTTGAAATAATTGATTAGCTCTCAATGCCTTTAACATCCTATAATATTAAAACTTTAAAGTTTCTGTATCACTTGAGGACAAAAGTATTGTTTGCACCACAGTCTCACCAACTTAAGTCTGAACAGTATGCTGGATTCATTAACCCTTGACTTTGGATTCTTGCACAGTACCTGGTGCACACTCGTACAAGATATTGGACTGGGATTCGAACACTTCTGTTGTTTGAAGTTCATAAAAACAATTCTGAAGACCTGCTAGGACATTGACCCAGAGGTAAGAGTTAATCCCAGGGGGCTATCACTCGCCTTACCTGATGGTGGTTTTGTTTGGTCGTGGTGGCACCACCACTGTACATACACACTACATAGCAGCCTTGCTTTTGTCAAATTGCCCTAAGGCAGTTTAGGATACAGTGTTGTTATTAACCACCATCTGTGACTGATTGTGTGCATGAATGGGTAAATGATTGAATGCAGTGTTGGTTGTTGTGATATCCTTGTGGTAACTTGATAAGGAGCTATACAACTACCGGCCCTTTACATAAGATCAAACTTATTGACAAGTTTGAATGGGTTTAGGGGTCATGTTACATGATCTGGGTAAAAGATGACACTTATTGATATCAGTTTCTAAGGTCTGGTAACTGTGTCTCAGATGATGCATGAATAGACCTAGACCTAATGCCCTTAGTGACTGGGTACCTTGATTAAATTTGGTATAGTAATCTATGCATTCTATTTTTGCTCATACAATGTCAATGACAATGAATACAAAATATATATTTCTTTAATTTAAAGCTGCAGTTCTCTGGTTCTCTTTTATAATAATTAACCTTTTGCTGCCGCTTTCAAAGAAGATACAGGTTTAACAAACATGGTATTAAGTTTTCTGACTCCCAAAGACGTGTATGCTAAGTATCGTTTCAATATTCCAAATAAATACGTACCTTCTTAGCCAAATAGTTAGTTAGGTCAAAGTAAAACACTACTATTAGATTCTTTTCCATGAATAATTGCAAAAAGGAAGAAAGAACAGATTTTGCAAAAAGAACAGAAACCTGTTGTAGAAGGAAGTACACTATGTGTTTAGTGAGAAAACCAATCAGATGCACTTCAGGATCTGGATTACCACACCTACCCTTACTACTCTTGTTACTTAAGCACCAAGTGTCTTTATGAGAGCAGTGTCAACATGACTCTGTTGTGGATTACAGCCTTTCTTCTTCATCAAGGATATAATTTCTTTTTAATTTAAGATGTAAAATCATTTTAAGTTTTTGATTTGCACTCTCACTTGTTATTATATTTCTAACCCAGATGATTTGGTTCCAGTAGTCAGCATTCAACTTGGTGAACCTGTAACATTTACTTGTGAAGTTAAAGATAAATTTCATAGCACAACATGGCTCCAATGGTACAAGCAAAGTGCTGGAGATATTCTGAAATTAATTGCAATGCAGCATAAAAACATGGATCTCCGTTACGAACTTGAATATAATTGTTCAAGATTTAAAGCAGTAAATGATGGAAAAATAAGCAACCTAACAATTCTGAATACAGTCAAACAAGATGAGGGAATATATTACTGTGCTCTTATTGACTGGACAGAATCTACTTGGAGGAGGACTTATTTAATAGTAAAAGGTGAGTATTGCAATCTTTGGAAGTATTTGTTATAACTACAGAAAGGGAAATTCAACAGGCAAAACCACAGTCGCACCATTTAATATATTGCAGAATGATAATTGATTTAAAAAATGTTTTTAGAAGAGATTTGTTATCTATTTACTATAAGAGATGCTAAATGTTTACCACTGGTTTGTGGTTTTGAGCAGCATATATAATTAATGAGTTTTAAACTTGTATTAGTAGTCCTTTATTCAAGCTTATTATTGTAGAAAGAACTGCAAAATCGAACATTCCTTACAAATCAGGATTTCCTATATGTAAATCAATATTTTTTCCAACAGTATTAAAAAATTAACAAATATTTTATTTGTTGCACTCACAAACCTATTAATGTTTTGGGAATTTATATGAAATGAAGCCTATAAACAATTTTCTAAAAATATTAAAAACATCTAATGTTCTGTATCCTTAATTCTAATATCTATGATTTTTAGATGTTAAATTTTTTGTCTGTAATTCCAGTGTTTAATGAATTCCAGTGTTTAATGAATTTCTGTTAGGGTTTATTGATGTTTTCAGGCTAAATGCAACCAGTTTAAATTATTTATGACCTGCAAACTGCAAAGAAAACACCTAGTTGTTAAAATAATTCTCAATTATTTTTAAGAAGTGGTACTACAAAATTACATGTATTCACGCCTTGTGATACTGGCTGTTTTATATTGTATATCAGATGTCTTATTCTTTGAAGATATAATATTTTGTATTCTTATAAATACAGGAAACTCGAAGAGAACATCGAGCTACACCACGCTAGACTCAGAAACTCTCCAGTGTTCAGTAGTCTCTGAATCCTGGAACAATTCATGTTCAGCAGATCTCGGCATATTCTGGTTCAAAGCCGGATCTGACAGATCCCTACCAAAAATCATGTACACTGAAGGGAACATAACTGGTAATTGTGCAAAAAATACAAATGCCCAGAAGAAATGTAGTTTTAACTTTCCTGAGAACATCAGCTACTCCGATCCTGGAACTTACCAATGCGCTGTGGTCACATGTGGAGAAATTTTATTTGGAAACAGAATCAGAAAAGACGGAGGTAGGAAACATTTTAAGCAAAATCAGTTAATAGAGATCCAGACAGATATTTACATAAGCAACGAGATGCAGACCTTTCTTTTTTATTTTTTTATTCAGGTCAAACTAACAACACAATGAGGATCCTGCTGATCACCATAATCTGTTTGGCCATTTCTGTGATTGCAAATGTAATTTTGATCTTCCACCGAACTCAAGTATTTGCATGTAAAACATTTCAAGGTAATATTTCTTACAAAAAACATACAGGTTTTCTTTCGATTATTTGATAAATAAATAAACAACCTAATTCATATTTTGCATTTACAAAGAAACTGAGATATATGAGAAAAATATACCAATATGTGTTGGTTTGTTCCATGTTTGCCGAAAGCCCCTCAGGAGCAGAACACAAGTTGAATCACAAAAAAAATGAAATTGTAAGTAGCGAAGGTACATTAATTCACTTCCATTTGGTTCAATTATAAAGAGCTGATTCATACTAAGTTATCTGCGGGTACTTTTGAAACTAGTTTTTTTTTATTCCATTCATCCATGAACTCCATTTGATCCTATTCATCAAACAGTGCTTTAAATTCAATTCATTATTCAAATTATTTTAAAAATATTTAAATATAGGGAAACTCTGCAGATTGTACTGAGTCACTGACTTTCAGCATTTACTCAATGCCTATAGTAGACAAAACCCCCATTTGACAGGAAGAAATGTCCAGCAGGACTGGAACCTTGGCACCACTATCTCAGCTGATGCTACTCTTTAGGAGAGTGTCAAAAAACAACAGAAAAACAATGAGAGAAAAATAAAACAATGTTGAAATAACAGAAAATGTTACCAACTGTAGAGTGGTAAGAGAAGATGGTGGCAGAGTGAGGAAAATTGGTCAGTATCCAGCAGTCTAAGCCTACATCAACTGAACTATAAAGAGAGCCCAAGATAACCCAACCGCTTGGGAATTAGGCATGACAGAGGTTCAGTTCAGGAGAACCAGTGTTGGTTGTTCAAATGTGTACTTTTAAAGCTCAAGTTTAAAATAATTGTAGTTGAAATGTATTTTTCTGCACAGCCTGATGAAGGACAGACTTTGAAATATTCTACATTAAATTTCTCTGGACGGAAAAAAACAAGAGAAAAGAAGAAGAGAGAGCCGACGACCGAAGAATTGGTGTATTCACAAGTCACACGATCGGTTTGAAAGGATGTTATATAATGCATTTATGTTTCAAGAATTTAAGCAAATAAACACAGCCTTTGTTGGAAATAAAAAAAAAATGTATTAACATGACTGTACTTTCTTGAAATATTTACTTTGTTATATGTACTTTTTATAACTTTTTGTGCAAAGTTTCCATAGATCACAGAAATAAATGTTGCATGTTAGAGGTAGTTAATTCTAAGTTTAATTAAAACTCAGATACCTCAGCTGAAAATAAATGTTCGCAGAAAATCTTTATCTTAATCTATAAAACTGCATTAAGATAAATTCAATTTATTTATAATTTAATTCAACTGTTCTTTTATAATCTCACAAAATTAAAAAGGTTTTTGATTAGATAATTATCTTGTAGCACAACAAAACAATTAGGCTTTCAGGCATGAAACATAAGCATTACAATTCCTTACTTTTAATACAACATATAATTCACATTTGGTATGCAGACACATTTTTTTTTTTTTTGGGAGGATGAGTGTAGAAATCAAAACAAAAATTGTGTTTAATATGTTAAATGTGTCATAGTTTTATGAAAACTCTTTACCCACATACAGGGAACCCACAGAATGGAGAAATTAGTAAAATCTGTTTATTTACAAAGATAAAATGAACTGGATCTGGGCTGATGGTGACTGGAAGGGGAAATAGTAATGGTATTTGGCTGAACTTGTCTGCTTTAGCAGGTGTGGTGGTGAATAAAGACAACTAAAATGTCTCTTTCATCAAATGAAAAAAGGATTGGCTAGTAATATAGGAAGACATCTAAGGGGGAAAAAACAGTAACACATGAGGTGTGTGAATTGTGAGCATACTCTACCCACAGAAGATTTTGGTTAGTTACAGGATGGTGAAAGTGAGGCATTGGAGTTTGGACTTGAGCTCTTGGTTTAAACGTTTTGTCTGAGCATTGGATTGTGTAAGTGGTGGAAATATGGACTCTGAGTGCTTGACAGAAGTGCTTCCAAACCTGGAAAATGAACAGGGCCATGATCAGACAGAATGTAATACAATGTAGTCTGAAATCATGCTTTACTGGTAGCTTGTTGGTCTGAAGAGCTGATGGGAGTTTGAGTAGTGACACCAGATGACAGGCTTTGGAGAATGTTGATAATGTTTAAGATGGTGGTCTTCAGTGATGGGCCCAGCAACACCGGCAACATCTGTGCATGCATCGAGCCCATAGACCAAAACCTGTGTTGGTGCACGTATTGATTTCAGCAAGTCACGTGACCAAAACAGGACCTATGTTGAAATGACACTGAGGCGCTAAACTGTGTTTATAAGGAAGCAAATCTGTCAACGGGATGCATTTGCAAAATAATTCTTGATCTTTTTTGGTACAGCATCAACTATGGAGCAGCCTCAAGGCTGATCTTACATTGGAAAATAAGGGAATTGTTTTCATTTTGTTCTTTCATCCGGATCTTTTCAGTTTCTACTTGATCTATCTGAATTCAAATTCAGCTGAAAAAAATTGTGCTGACCCTAGCAACACTTTTAGACCAAAGATTTAAATCACTTATGTTCTGCAGTTCCTCTAAAGGTAATACACTGCGGTCAGAATTTGCGTCTATGATTGGACAGTCTTCACAACAGCTATCTGCACCCAACTCAGGCGCATGTTATTCGGCAATATTTGTTGTTTGTTTGGACATGATGTACTAAAATGGCAATTTATTGTTTTTAGATGACCTTTGGCACCATATTGACGCTGAAGTAGGCAGGCAAAGCAAAAGTGCCACAGCTGATGCCCTCCGGTAGGTGCAGAGACACCTTGCAGAGGGCAATTTTGCAAGATGTCAGGATCCAATGACATACTTGCAGAACCAAAAGACCATTTATCCTAACCTCTTCCAGTTGTCATTGCAATACCTTTGCACTCCAGCCTCATCTGTGCCATGTAAGTGGGTGTTTTCTACAGCAGGAGAAGTTGTGTTGAAAAAACATAACAGACTAAATTTCAAACCATTAGAAAAACTTATTTTTTAAATAATATTTTGTGAAGAAAAACCCCAGTCCTTAAGCATCCTCATTTCAAACACATTCACTTAAATTTTCACTTTACGGTACATGTTCACATTATTTATTGACTGTTTCTAAGACTATTACATATTTTGAATTTAACTTAAGATATGAAATAATACAATGTATAATATACAATAACAAACAATTACTTAAATGTTATTGTATACACTGTTTCATCAAATCAGTCTATCTACGTTGCATGTAGGGATTTTTAATGTCCAGCAGGTGTCAGTATTCAGTATCGACACAGTATCAATACAGTTTTGCTATGTTTCGAAACGCTTCATGACGCCTCATCTACCCATCACTAGTGGTCATCCCTTGTGAGGTTGGCAGTCCAGTGCAGAGGTGTGGACTCGAATCACATGACTTGGACTCGAGTCAGACTCGATTCATGAATTTGGTGACTTTAGACTCAACTTGAGAAATATAAATAAAGTTGCAACTCGACTTGGAATTTAACATCAGTAACTCGTGACTTTACTTGGACTTGAGCCTTGTAACTCAAAAAGACTTGCTATTTTTCTCAAAATCTCATAGATTTAAAAACTGTATTGACACGGACCGCTCTGTCTTTCCTCTGTGGTTGGCATGTGCCGGCAGCACAACATCCAATCAGATTAGATCCACGTGGTTTTGAACTGACAACCAATCAAATTGCAGGGCTAACGACAAAGACAAAGTGTCAAACATGGAATATCCTGTGCCCTCCCTGGACTAAAAGCAAAGTTTTCTAATTTTGCCAATTGTTTGTTATGTCGATTCCCCCGTTAGATAAAGGTCCCCCTCTTCTATTTGCCACTTGCGCTGCAAAATTTATGGATGCTACAGGCCGATCTTGCTGCCGATGTGCTGGGTCAAGCAACATATTTTAAAATAGCCCTAGATCAATGATTATTATTGATTAATCAAATTCCGCACACAATATCAACTTTTGATCGCAAGAGGCCCTTAAATATAACAAGCTTCAATCTCACTCATGGTGTCACAGAAGTTAGCAAAAATGCTGCTAAGCATCATGGTGTTCAAAAGGAAGCAGGAAGTAACAAGAAACAAATAAACCATTACACATTGAAACATAGGTCGTTACTTCTTCTGCTGCTGGTCTAATTAATAATATGTTCAATATATTATTGTAAGAATATTTATATAACTATTATATTATTATCTATGTGATACGCAAATGCATTACAGCTTAGAGCCCTGACATAAAAGTTTATGTATTACTTTTACCTCCCCGGACAGGAAAGAAACTGCCGGTTTAAGCAGTTATAGTAACACAAAATGCAATAGAAATACAACATGAGCACTTTTTGTCATAATGAGACTTTCTAGCACCTTCACAGGTTATCCACGAGGGGACGCCAGAGCAGCATCCGGCTGGAGCTACTCCTCACCTGAGCTCCCCTCCAGGTTATCTGCATTTGGGCTGATTGGGCTGAGCTGTTTATAAGGAGCAGGGAACCAGCTTCTCGTAGCCTGAGTGTTTGTTACTTATGGTAATGTTACCTGTTCTCAGTGTTAGTCTCTAGCATTCTAGTATTTTTTTAGTAGTTTGATGTTTCTTATTTTGTTTCACCTGTGCCACCAGTAATTCCCTTCTATGCTCATCTCTTCAGGTTCACCTCACTTATGCTCACTTCAGCTCCGTTCAAGATCTCCTGGATTTCATACCACTCTGGTTCGATCTGCCCGCTCCAGCCATTCACCATCTGCCGCACTCCCCTCTGGATAACAACCACTTGGACTCAGCTGGAAAGTCTCTCCACTCACCCCTCCCTGGCGTCAACGTCAATCAACAGTAAGCTCCTTCTCTAATCCCCTCTGCACTGGTTCAACTACTCACCTTCTCTGTCTCACCTTCAGAAGTCTCCCGTTCCCTACGTAGCTCTGTGTTCTGGATCTCCCCTCTCTTCCCTGCCGTGACCATTGCTTCCTCACTCAAGACACATCCACATTATCTCAATAAACCTTATTATTGTACTCATGAGAGTCCTCTGTTTATGTGGGTCAGATACCTGAAAACTATGACACTTTTAAGTAATTGATTACATTTGCATTTGTTTTCTTTTTCTGATTCTTTGAAGTAAGTTCTTACAAAAAGTTTTGATAAATATTGATCTTAACACTATATGTATAAATGTCAAAAGGACTTGAAACTCAAACGTTAGGACTCGGGACTTGACTTGATACTTGGTGGGCACGACTTGGGACTTCGCTCGGGAATTGAGAGCAAAGACTTGAGACTTACTTGTGACTTCCAAAATAAGGACTTGGTCCCACCTCTGGTCCAGTGACAGTCAATGGTGATGCAAGACCATGGGTGTATAGGTGTGGAGGGAGGTTAGAGTAGACCTTTAGGTAGTTTATTAGATGTTTTATTGCATGCACAAATTTGACATGTATGTTTATGAGGCATGGCCTGTTTATAAGGGATGACCAAGAGAACCTATGAGACCTCTACCTGTTTTGTTTGATTGATAACGTCCCAGGTTACCAAGCCATTTGTGCAACTGGGTGGCAAAATATTAGAAGGGACCTCGGGGTTGTCCTCATCGGAGAAAAACTGCCAAGAAAGGAAACAGGTTTTATGTTCTTTGAACAAGGGTGAGAGTAGAGGGTAAACCGGGAAAGGAAGAATGACCACGTGAATTGTCTGGGATTTTAGCATTTTGCTGTCTGAAAGTTTAAATCTTCTGTTCATACCAGCACGGAATGAAGTGCACCCTCCAACCAATGTCGCCCAGTCTTCAAGGGCAAATTTAATGGCCAGAACTACACAGTTGCCTATATTATGACAGGAAAAAAAGATTCATGGATGCAGTTTTTGGTTTGGATCTGAGCGTTGAGAACTTACAGTTCCAACCACCGCATCAGATAAATTAACCTTGAGAAAAAGTTGTTTCTGGGGGTGGGGCTGTACCAATATGGGTACCTGGATAAACACCTCCTTAATTTTACTGAAAGCTTGGTCGGCTTTAGGTGTTTCTTTTGGTCAATGTTAAGGCAGGGAGGAGCACAGCCAGAATCTATAATTTCAAAAACATCTGTAGAAATTGACAAGTCCCAGAAAACATTGCAGATGCTTATGGCTTTCTGAGACTGCAATTTGGAACTGCAAACTTTTTTCTTGTCCCACACAGAATAAATTATTGTTTCAAAGGCATCATTGATGTGTCAGTCCATGGTTTCCCTCTCAGGATGGGAGATGTGGCTGGTGGATAATGGTACACCAGGTAGCAAATCATCTGCACACTCGTATGTTCTATGGGGAGGAAGAGAACAGGCTTTGTCCTTACTGAATACTTGCCTTAAACCCATGTATTTTTTTTGGCACATAACTCAAATCTGTGTTGTGGTCCACTGATGAATCCACTGAGGAACATCAGATAGGAGTCAGAAGGATAGGCAATTGGTCCATGGCTCAATTTTGTGTTTGGCACAGTTTATATATAGCGGAATGAAAATAATAGCTAAATGAGAAGAGAAAAACACAAAAATAATGAAATGGATTCACAGTGGTTACCAGAAATGATTACGTTGAGGGGAATATTACGATGAGTAAAGAGGTGATGTGTTCTGCCGTCCAGAGGTCTGGCACTAAGGGTTTTCTCCAGAGGAACTGTTTCAATGTTGCAATGTGCAACAACGGTTTGAGTCATAAGCATCTCTCGCTGCCAGAATGAACCAGGTTACCAAGCTGTAATGGGTCTTTCTGAAATATTATTGTGGCAGCTAATATTAATGGTGGATGTATTGAGGGAAAGACTTAGTCTGACGGTGTCCCCCAAATTTAGCATTCTTATCAGCTTGGGGAGCTTGTTTCTGGAACAGTTGGGACAATGAGCAATCCAATGGTCTAAACTGCCACAATATAAACACTGATATCTCATTCTTCTTTGCCAGGGCCAGTCCGCCGGGTCCTGCATGAGTTCTGGTTCAGACTTTGAAGGGCTTCTTGTTAACAGGGCTGGAGGAGGTAAAACCGATGATGGGTTAGTGGTAGTACTGATTTGATGTACATTTCTACTGTGGCACACCCTTTACCTATTTCTTCCTCTCACTCGCCCATCAGTTCTTTCAGCTAATTGAATTTGATCATCCAGGGTTGCAGGCTTATCCACAAGAGCTAGTTTGTGAAAAAAGGTCTTCTTTAATGCATGCAAGTTCCAACCAGAAGAAGGTGCCAGAGTGTGAGATGCTATGTAGAACTTGGATACAAACCCTGGTTAAGGTTTCAGAGTCCTCTTAACAAGGAAACAGGATAAGTATCTTGTCTAAATGTTATTTTAAACTTGTTTGACCTATCAAAGAAACCTAACCAAAAACTGGGGTTACTCTGAAAATTTGTCTCTGCCCATTTTAAAACACTGCTGGTAAAACCCCCCCCCCAGAAAATAAGAAATCTTTTGATCATCAGTTGGGAAAGAATGTGGTAAATGATTGAAGACCAGAGAACAATGCAACAGAAAACCCCCACAAAAACATACTTGACCTGAAAACTTGTCCGGTGAGGGGAAATGACGTTAAGGTAGGTTGGTGGAAGTAACTGAGCCGGTGGAACAACGAAGATCTCTGGAGGCAAAGGTGAAGGATTGCTGATTGTATAAGAATAAAGAACTGATGGTAGTTGCTCTAAACGTGGTTACTGGCTAATTGTTGTTCCGATAAGGATCTTAAAATGGTTTCATGGGTTTATACTATGGATACTTATTCAGAAGCTTTCCTTCCAAGAGCATCAGCTGGTTCTGTAAAACCTGAGTGTTCTGTCATAGTGTTAGGTTAACTCTTGACCCCCAATTCAGAGAACTCAGGGAAGGCAGAAATCAGTAAAATATGTTTATTAACAAATATGAAATAAAATGTACAATCAGAACTTGGGGTACACATTGACTAGGCTAATTTTGGAACATGCTCGTGGGCTTACTCCTTCTCCACACACCTCTGTACACTTTGAAGTCACCTCTTGGCTGTCTGCTTTGTCACCCTCCCCACCATGACTTGCTGGGGGAGGAGATGCTTTGGATGACCAAGGGGCTGGACCGGGATGGAGTGCTGATACATGAGCATCACTCTCACATTCGGTGCATTTGATTTCACCAGTACAATTTTTAGCCAAGTGTTGACTAGAGGAGCAACAACGGAAACAGATTGAGTACTTTCTAAGCAGCTGCTTACGCTCATCTATTGTCTTGAGTCTGAACCCGCAACACTTCTTGAGCGGATGAGGCTTTTGGTGGATCGGGCGAAGTTTACCTGCGTTCACTGCACTGTTCTCATTCTCAATGGTTGACTCTCCAGTAGGAAAGACTTGCGTCTTGTGGACCGCTACAGGTGTTTTAGCTGACCAGTTTGCATAGCCCTTTTTCGCATTTGCAGGTGTAGACGAAGAAGCAAAGAGATTAAAGCTGGGGTCTGTGCGTGCTTAATCCTCTGTGAGAACAAACTCCACGAACACAGAGAATGGTGGAAAGCTGACAATATGGGTGCGTTTGTATTGTGAGCCACATGATATCCACTTCTCTTGAATGTTGTGAGGCAATTTCTCCACTATGGGGTGTATGCCTCTGGCAGTGTCTAAGTATGACAGACCTGGTAGACTGCCATCTAGCTTTGCATACTCCAGCTCTGACAGTAGATCTGCTAGATCACGCAGCTTCCCTGGGTCGTTGGATGAAACCTTGGGAAACTTTTCTACTTTTAAGAAAAGCGCGTGCACTATAGCCTCAGGTGAGCCATAAATCTCCTCGAGGCGTTCCCAGTTAACCTCATCACAACATTTGCTCATCTATGCTAGGTTGTTTTCTTTCACAAAAGACAATGACTGTTTTCAACTTGTAACAGATGTTGGGGAGTTCACTGTTCCCTTGTTAGATTTAAAACCAGTATTGTAAGCATGTCATTTAGTGAGAAAAACAACATAATCAATTTTAACCAAAATCTGACTGGGTACAAATTGGTTCTGTGTGTTGCTAGTCAGTCAGTCATGGGCTGTCTTTCTGGCCCTGTTTGCTATCTCTAGCATAATTTATCTTCGTTCAGATCTTCATTTTTGTGCTCTCTGGGGCCCAAACACATCAGAGCATTGTTGACATATGTATATGAATCGTTGTGACTTACAAAAAGTGAATGGAAATGTAACAGTCAAAAACTGATTTTAACCTTAGAAAACAACATTTTGCTTACAGTGCATCTAATTTTACAGATAGCTTTTAGACTTATTGGATTTTGGACAATCTTAGAAGCACCATTTGTGGAACGGGAAAATACCGGTTCAAACTAACGTCAACTTTCATAGGCTTTATCACAGTCTGTCTAGCAGTAAAAGTTTAAAACTCTTGCATGTTACAGTGTGTTAAAGGCCTGCATTTTAGTGTTCATCAGTGTTAATGAACTGAAATGTCAGACCTTAGTTTTGTGAATTTACTCTGTTTTTAATAATTTCTATAATTTCCTTTAGTCTACATGTATTTTAGGAAATCCTTGGCATTTTGTGAGTCTTTCCTTTCGGTTAGAAAGATTTTGCTTTTTTTTTTTGCTTAATGTAGTTTTTGCTAAGCCATTACTTTGCAGACTTTTGCAAGAAAAAGTGAGTGGGGCAGGAAATACTTTAGAGGAAATTGCCCCACTTCCTTTTGTCTATTAAGCATCACAGAGTGGATGGAGTTTTGTAAAAATGCTTCTGTATTGGATCTCTCTACAACTTCTTCTCCATCAAGCCAGTAAGTATAACTTTCTACAGGTAAAACATAATTTAGCATAAAACTATAAAACTATTACATTTTTTATTTTCTTGATGATTTGATAACCTGAACACCTTCTATTGTGAGATCAGACTTTAAATCACTTAATTTTAAATAAAGTGAAGATATTGCATTGATATTTATGCTCTTCGATTACCGTGTCCATTAAAAATAACTATCCATAGACAAATAACATGGGATTCAATTTTTTTTTTACCTGATAATTATAGAGAAATAATTTTGATAATTAAAATTCCAGAATAAATTTTTTGAGCTGTGTATAAGTTTTCAGTGAGGTGGAAAGTCAAATTTCTTTAGATCATTTGTAGGTTGATTGTTTATGTCAGCGCTGATTTGTTTCTGACATCAAATATCATGAATTAACCCCTTGAATCTGTACATTTGTGAATATGACATTTAATTGGTGTTTAAAGACAAATGTTGAAAAGTACACTTAAAAAAAAAAGCTGTATGAAATGCAGCCACTGATTTTATACTGATAGGCATCCACATCTGTTCTTAATGAAATACATTTTGCATTGAACATAGGCCCGATTGTGGCAGGAAGTGCTGTTTGATCGTAATTCTAAGACAGCCAATCACCAGCCTTTGAAAGTGTGTATTTAGAAACAAACCCATTTGACTTAAATGTCAAATATCTCAACGAAGATAATGTGAATTTGACTCTTGTAGCTCTTGAACCCTTCGTTAAGGATGTAAGCATTTTATAAACGGAGGTGTTTTTTTTTTTTTTTTACATATCCATTTTCCTGTAGGCTTTTCTTTATGATATTGTTCCATCGTTTTTGTTTCCTTTGTCAAACTTTTTTTTTTTTTTTTTTTTTATCTTTATAAACAGATTCACTGGCTCCAGTCGTCACAGTTCATCTTGGTCAACCTTTGACGTTGACATGTGTTTTTTATGAGTCCCTTCAGAACGTTAGTTGGCTTCACTGGTATAAACAACCGGAGAGAGTCTAAAATTAATTTCAATGATGCACAAGAATACTAACCCAACCTACGTACCAGGATTTTCCTCCACGAGGATTGACATAACGCTGGAAGAGAAATGTAGCAATCTGACAATCTTGTATACTCTTCCAGTAGATGAGGGAATGTATCATTGCCGTCATTTCACTTGGCTTGAATTTTTTTGGAGTGGGACTTATGTACTTTTAAAAGGTAATATATATATATATATATATATATATATATATATATATATATATATATATATATATGATAAAAATATTCTCTGCATTTTACAACAAAAAGGGAGCAGTGGGAACCACCTCCACTACTCTGCAGCTTTCTCCTCGTTTTCGGAGTCGTCCTCCTTTTCAGCTTTCTGATCCTCAGCCTTTGCCACCTCCTTTACCTTCTTGGTCTTTGGAGGAGCCTTTGTCTTTGTCTTTATGTTTTGATTTTATTTGATTTTAAACTTCCGAAGATTTGGAACGAGTTATAGCATCTTTAGCTTATTTTAAAATCCCATCGTAAACAATCGATGTTCTCCCTGTGCATGCGTGGGTTCTCTCCGGGTACTTTCCCAGGGCCATGGTAAAGTGGAGGCACCCAAATGGGGCATTCTGTCTAATTTTGGGCAAAAAGATAAATTTCTTTCAAAACACGCTGTTATAATCTTTTATCATATTTTAAATTAATAACAATTCGTATTTATTTTTACTCCCCAAATTCCTTGTGGTTGTGAGCTACGAGCCCCCATCCAAAGACAGAAATGGTTTGGCTTGTTGAGAAAGTCTCCCAGACTTCTCACCGAGTTCAGATCTGCAAATATTTAGAGAATTAATGAAGGCACCGAACGCTTTACCTGTTGCAAGAGGGAGAGACTGCCCTGCACCATGCACCCAGCAGCTCTGTCTCCATTCTCGGGAAACAGTTATTTATTTAGAATCAAATCTCCTCCCCTTCACATTTCATCACATA
>JAVLVB010000433.1:2564302-2656706 GCA_032876305.1 Orestias chungarensis | reverse complement strand
AAAAGTAACACTTAACCATCTGCTTTCCCGTTATCTAACTGACAATTTTATTGCTTGGGATAGATGAAGAGTCCCCCTCCATCCTCCTCTGTCCCAGCTCCGGAAGATGAGTAAAACAGCTCTTATCAGTAAATTTATAACCCTTAAGACTCTGCTTCTACTTAAAGAAACAGTACAGGAATGTTTATCCTGCAACAGGCTAAAGAGCAAACTTTCAGGCTTTCTGGGTATACAGCAACCCATGTGCTAAATAAAAGGCTTTGTTGGTTACAGGCAGGTAGAGGTTGCCATACAATATACTTTAAAACACTTGTACAGTCAACTACTATTTGTACTATGGTCTGAAGTTTCAGATCAACATAACCCTGCCCTACAGGACAGTCAGCAGCAGGAGCAGCAAATCCTCAAAAACAACATTGTACCCCGTCAAGTACACTGACTATAAATTTGATTGAAATGAATAGGATCTTTGAATGAAAAGTAATAAGAAATAAGAAATAACGACTTGTTATGACAATCTATATAGTACACCACATTATTACACTAAATATTCAAGGGTTTCTTCTCACTTTGAGGTGAATACGTTTTTAACAATTCTGAGAAACCATTTTGTATATTTATGTTTAAAACTGTTTTACTTTTGCCGCTATGCTGTTTTGAGGTTTAAACTTTATATACATTTTTGTTCAGTAGACTATCAAAATGTTATGATTCTGGCAAAGAGGTTTGTTTGTTGTATTCTGCTCTTGTAACCCTAGGTGATTATTAATTTATCTCACTTGTACCTATCACACCCACTGACATTAGAGCAAATAATCTCCACCTGTTCCTCTGCTTATATATCCAGCCTTTGTTCCTAGCACCTTTGCCAGATTATTTAAAGCACTCATGTAAGTGAGTATCCAGCGTTCATTCTTTGTTTGTAGTTTATTACCCCATCTTTGATTCCCGTTTGGATTCCTATTTTTGCCTCACCCCCAGACCTGTCAGCCTGTTTCTGCTCCACTTTTGTCAGACCTTGTTTTTCACACCCTCTCCACGGGACTGTCTGCTGTCTCTACCTTCCTCGTATGACCCTGCTTTTGACCATCGAAGAACGAGTCCTGGCTAAATCCATGTATTTTAGGATTCAATAAACTTTAATGCGAACACATTTCTGAGCGTTGGCTGAAATTCTGGGTCTTTCTGTCACATCCTGAGATCATTGAACAAAAAATTGATTCGATTTTAGAAGAAGACATGAAAACGGTAAGTTTTTGGATTTTCTTTATTAAAGTAGTTTCTTAAAAGTACATAAAATGAATTGGAATAATTTCTAGAGCAATAATTTCAGCAGGAAGAATGTTTCAATGCAAACATGTAAGACTTTTTTTTTTATGGCAATCAAGCCAATTTAAGCTTACCATTTTGGAAAACATTAAAAGAACATAGTTATGTTAAAGTCCTGAGCTCTCATTGAGAACAAAATAAAATTTACAACAATGTATGTAAACTGGTATATGAGACACTGTTTATATTCAAATCACTCCTTCAACCTGTGAATACAAACATTCAGTTGTCAGCGGGCTTTTTATTGATCCTCTTGACATTTTTCACTTGTTGAACTGTAATGGAGCATAGTTCAGCTCCTGTCCGTCTTCAGTCTGAGCCGAAAGAAAAAATAACATTTAATTTCTCATGCTATATTCAAGTAGATTGAGTAAATTAAGTATTTAGAATTAAATTTGGTATAGTTGACTTACAGTTTTATAAGTTTGACTCTCATTGTTTGTTTCTGAATAAAACGTAAAAGAAAAAATTATATATAAAGTTGCTTATTCATTTATACCAGATAAGTTTTATGTATATATTTGTGTTTTTACATCCCTGTTGTTTCCACTTGTAAATCAGAAAATAAAACTTACGCTTAAAGTTTTTACACAATGACCTTTGAATTCGTTGACAGATAAATCCGATATTCACAGTCATGGAAATGGCCAAACAGATTATTGTGATCATCGCAACACCACCTATACAGCATTGTGGCTGGTCTGAAAAAGCATGCAAGATGTCAATGTCTTTAAAGAAGTAACTTAACGTAGATAACATAAAATATTACACTTTAAGTAATAAAATCATACCTGCTGTTGTTTTGGTTCCGTTTCCAAACAATATTTCTCCACATGTTGCCACAGCACAGTAAAATGTCCCAGTATCAGAAGAGCCAACGTTTTTAGAGAAGCTGTAACTACATTTCTTCGTGCTTGCTGTTGACGTGTTCTCACAATTATGGAGTCTTTTGTCTTTAGTGTAAACTATATCGAGATTGGACAGTTCTGATCCGGCTCTAAACCAAAACACGCTGAGTTCTCCTGAACAAGCCTCATTCTTAGACTCAGAGAGGACAGAACACTGCAGAGTCTCTGAGTCTGCAGGATGGCTTGGATCAGAAACTGTTAGTTTCTGAATCACGGAGTAGCTCGATGTGTGCCCAGTGTTTCCTATGGAGAAATTCAAGAACATAGATTAAACTGAAAAGATTTTGACAGAAAATTGTTTCATTAATACCAATTGCCAAAATATCCCATCAGAGCATTTTTAAATAAAATTTTGGTTATTTTGCTGAACAAAGTAAAGTTTATTGTCTAGTTATAGTAATAAATGAGGAATAACTTAGGTAAAACTGTAAAAAAATGTTGTTTATCTCATTATCATGCTAAAAATGCTTCACAGTTCAATATTTTCAGATTTTCTTATTGACACAGTTTTTTTTGTCAGTTAAGCTCAACGTTTTCTCAATGTTTCTTGGAAGAATGACAAATAAGAACTATCCTATTTGTTTTTTTTTTTTGGATTTTCTTTCATATGTCCTCTGAATTAAAATAAACTTTTACTGAGAGTGTGTACCTAATCATTTCAATATATGTTTGCCAATATTTTATTTTAATATTGCTATAAAAGATCATAATCATAAATGCTCTTAAGCACAAGTGTCACTGCATAATAAAAAAGTAAAGCTTACAAACTGTGTTGATCAGAGGTGAATCAATGCCGAAAATACTTAGTTGCCCTTCACTTGATTGTACTTCACATTTTTGTACCCATATGAAGCTTTGCATTTCTAATGAAATTAGGACACCATCAAACACAGGAAATTATTAGTACCTTTCATTGACAAATAGGTTCCAGTCCAAGTAGATTTAGTCCATTCCATGTGAGCACAGTGATACATTCCTTCATCTTGTGGAGATGTTTCAAGAATGGTTAAATTGCTGAATTTGTCATCATTTCTTGCTTTGATGTTTGAGGCGATTCCTGGTTCATATTTGGGATTTATGGTTTTCCGCTGTGTCACAAGTAATTTCAGAGTATCTCCTGCAGTCTGCTTGTACCAGTGAAGCCAAGTGGTGCTCTGAAATGTCTCCGAAAAAGCACAGGACAAAGTGACAGATTCACCAGGCTGAACCTGGACCACCGGGACCAAAGTATCTGCATCATTTAATGAAAACAATAATGAAGAAAATCCAAAATATTTAATTGACATCAACAATCTCTCACCATTCAGTTGTGTATCTAATAAAGTACTTACACCCTTGGTGAAGAAGAATGAGTGTGGCCCATAACAGAAACATCGTGACACAGTTTTCATTGAGACACTTGGTTCTTAAGTAAGAGGGGGAGGTGGGAAGATCCAGACAGTTAAATGCATCTGATTGGTTATAAGACGACATATATTCAAAGTGCACTTCCTGCCACATTAAAGGTTTCTTCTTTGAGAAACCCACTACCCCTTAGGGGGGTTGACATAAGTTTCCATAAGTACTCACCTGGAAAGTTAAAAACAAGGACAGGCAATTATCCCAATATGTCAGCGAAAAAACACACAAACACTTGATCAGTAAACAAATCACAGAACATCTTTTAATTTTTCTGACCTATTTTTGAAACAATCATCATTTACAATAATTTACAAACATAATTAGTTACAGCTTTTCTAAGTACTTTGACTCTTCTGATCAATGAACATTTTACTGTACTGTGGCAAAATTTGGAGAGAAACTTTTTTAAAGGGTACTAAAACAAAAGCAGGCATGGTTTTAATACTTGAAGTATAATACTTGAAGCTATGCAAATATTATTAGTTTTTCAAACTCAGCACATTTTCCTTTCACAATTTGAATCTGCAATAGTATATACAGGATTCAAGAATCAAATGTATCCTCAATGAAAGTTTAGGATTTCACCATTATTGTGCACATATAATACGCTTTTTAATGTCTACAAGAATTTCAGATCGGCATTAATGTAAAATTATGTGAAATTTGGTTTCTTAAATTTTTTAAATATAATGAAATCTGTTTATGGTCTAAATTATGTTTCAAAATGATTAAAACATTCAGTTTTTTCTTTCCACTGCCTTGTCCACCTATATCTTTGCTTTGTATCCACATTAATTTTGATCTGGATTAGACATACTTTTGGTCAGAAACTGGACTGAGGTCTGCCAATGAGTTACCGCAGGTGTAGCTAATTGACCTACACCCTGATCACAAAACAAACTGCACTGCCGTTCCAAATTAATTCGCCTTATTTATCAAGGAATCATACAGACATATGATTATGTGGAAGTAAGTGATGACAGGCATCATAAACAAGGTGATGGGCAAAGAATCAAGAGCAATATATCTGGCTGTTTTGGTAACCCAGAAAAAGTCTTGTTTATTGATTTGATCTTAACATTGCAAAGAATGGCAGATATTATGTGAATTGAATCCCATGTTAGTACAAAAGTAAAGGCCCTAATAATATGAACCAAGGGCATTTATGGTGTCCCACAGGCGTTACATGTATTTGCTGAGTTGACTAACAAGAAGCTGGAGGAGGGCAGAATAAAAGAGGCGGTTTAGTTGGATCTACTTGAAATGAAGATCAGAAAAAGGAAAGACGCTAATCCGTCCAACAGTGCGTCTTTAGATTTCATGACACTACCATACCTGAAAAGCGTTCTTAGAAGATCTTCTTCAAATTACTCTAGTTTATAATTAGTCATCAATAATATTAAAACAACTGTTTAAATGTTGTAAAGTTATACATTGTGTTTTTATTTCTACCAGATTCTTCCTGCCATCTACCTCAACACATTCATTGTAGTCATTGCATTTTGGCACAGGTGTGACTTTAAATCGTTTATCAGGTAAGAGTGAAGCAAAAAAAAGAAAAAAAAAGAAAAAGAAAAAAATAGTTGCGATGAAATATGTCGCTGCAGAGAATTTAATCTTGCATTCTGTTGAACTTAGAAATCTCATATTTAACCAATACCTGTCATTCTAAGTGGTCAAAAAGTAGAAATAAACTTTAGAAACAAATTTTTATCAATGGATTATTATTTTTAAAGAAGAAAATTATATTCAACATAGAATGATTTGTTTAAATAGAATTTGTGATTTTTTTTAAAAGTAGTTATGCTGAAAAATTGCCCTGCCCAACTAGGTTTTGGTAGATGTCCAGAAGATACACAACACAAGCTATGATCTTTTGTGTCAGAATCCTGGTCCAGGAGGAGTGAATGCTACAACACAATCACCTCAGAAAGAAAAACTTTATGGCCAATTGATTAATTGCTAACTGTAATGCATTTTTTATTGGATTATCTTCCAAATGCCTTGGGATGATGTGTGTTGTGAATAAAAACAAACTGAATTGGGATTGAATTGAGCTACATTTACTCACCTAGCCTTTAAAAAACTTGCAAGTTATTACACCCTAAAATTCCCAGGTATTTTAGGAATTTCATTTTAAATTAGGCTTCCTTTTCCATTACTTAATATTAAACCACAATAATAAAAAATGGACAGAAGGATAAAACATTGGGACTGACAACTAAGAAACATATATTAGCACTGTCTGACAATTCTGTCTAAAAATAAGAGAGGCGAAACCATGGGACCAGAGAGAGGATTGTTTCTAATATTTAGATGCAGATAATTCCAATTTTCAGCAATAATTTTAGAAAATGTAACACATAGCAAATACATTTAATGTGCATAAAGTGAAATATTTCTCATTTTATTATTTTGTAGTGATGATTATGGTTTGAAGATAAAGAAGAGCCAAAATTCAGTTTTAGGAAAATATATTGTTTTGTGAAATCAATAAAATATGCCTGGGTCTTGTCCCAGGTGTTGGTCCATTGAATTTTCTGCTATCCACAGCCACCTTTAGACAATTTTACATCACTTCATACGTCTTTCAATGACAGGGTTTATTACAATGTTGATTTTCTTTTCCCGAAGGACTTGGGACATGCCCACACTGTCAAAAGCTAGTTTAGTGACCATGGTGTTACTGTGCTTGATTGGCCAACAAACCTACCGACTAAACCCCATACAGAATTAATAGCGTATTGTAAAATGGAAGATCAGAAACAAAAGAACCAACAATACTGATGACCGCTTTTAGGCAAGAGGGGTCTTCAGCAGTAGACCGAAGCAGAAGTACAGGCCATGCAGCATCTATGCCGTAATTTATGCACAAGAAGCCATGACCAATTACTGAGTGTATAAAAAGTAACAGACATTTTTTAGATACTTGACATTTAGATACTCCTCCATTATAAATGTAATTTTGCTCAATAATGTTTTTTTTTCCAACATTAAAGTGTATTAAGACTAATCAAAATTAGTAGACATCTTTACAGTTTAATATATGTTCCTCAATTTCTCCATAGGTAAACTTGGCATCCTACTGAACTACACTCTAATTTACAAACCAGCAGTTTCTGATCCCAGCCGTCCTGCAGACTCAGAGAAGCTGCAGTGTTCAGTCCTTTCTAAGACAGAGGATGAGGATCGTTCAGGAGAACTCAGCATGTTCTCCTGAACGATCAGAGCCGGATCAGAACAGTCTTATCCAGACGTAATTTACACAAATGAGAAAAGACTGCATAATTGTGAGAACACATTGTCATCAAGCACTCAGAAAAAATGTAGTTACAGCTCTTCTAAGAATGTCAGCTCTTCTGATACTGGGACATTTTACTGTGCTGTAGCAACATGCGGATAGATACTATTTGGAAAGGGAACTAAAACAAGAGCAGGTAAGATTTTAGTGCTTGAAATAAAATACTGTTTTTTTCTTTAAAGACTAATTTAATTTCCCTCTTTTGTTTAGGCCAGTCACAACACTTAACAGGTGATGTGCTGATGATCGTTATCATTTGCTTGGCCATTTCCATGACTGTAAATATTGGTTTTATCTGCCACCAAATGCATAGGTGACAGTGTAAAAGTGTTAACGGTAATTTCATTCTGCTACTCAATATAAAATTATCACTATATTGAATTAACACCTTTTAGAAGTCCTTTTTCATTTTTTTGACAGCGATACATGATAAGAATCAACCAGATAATATTGTAAGAGAATATTACCAAATTACTTATTTTTTTGTTTTTGATGCCTAAAAATAGAGATGTATCTATAAAAAATGACACTAATTTTTCTTTTTGCTCAGACTGAAGATGAACAGGATCTGAACTACACTACCCTACATTTCCAAGGGGAAACATCCAGAGGAACGATAAAAAGTCAGTTAAAAACCAAAGAAAGTGTGTATTCACATGTTAAGGGAGTGATTTGAATTAGCAAAAGTACAATATTTATGTACACAACTAAATGTCGAAGATTAAAGCATCCTCAATAAGAAATATAAAGCTTTTATTAAAATGTACTTTTTTGTACTTTTTGTTGTATATTTTTTTCTTATAATTACTTTAAAAAGAAACTCAAAATTGGCTTGATTGTAAAAGTACATTTCCTTTGTTTCTGTGCTCAGAAAAGTTTTATTTTCTACATTTTTAATTTTGTATTTTTTTGATCTCTATAATTAATTGTTAAATTCTGAGGACTGGCTCATTTTGTTTTAAAGTAATATTAAACTGTCATTTTTTTGGGAAGAATTTAAATCGATTGTAAATATTAGTCTGTATCTCTTTACAAAGGTTTAACAAAATGTTGATTTTGACTTTGGGCCATTTTAAAACAAAACTCCTCCTAAGTCACTTTAGTATTTGAATACTGTCTAACCCATCTAATAAAACATTTCAACATTTAACCACTGATTTAGACTACACACATCTTTTGTTGGAGACTTAACTTCAAGTTGATACACATTTTTTAAGTAAGAGAATATTAACAAATTATCAAAGTATTTTTTACTTTCTTAAGTACAAAAAAAACCCAATACATTTTGTAAATTTTGTAGTTATTTACAATTAGCCCCATTTCATCTGTAGTTGTTCCTTAAAGTTCACATTTTATTTTTGTTGGGCTTTTTTGCCCACGGGCAGTTAGGAGTTTGTAAAAAGTGTCAGAGATAAGGCATTCATTTTTTTTTTCTTTGGCCAGATTTCTGTTTATAAGCTATTAATAAAAATTTTGTGTTATTAAATTAGAAATATTTCCAAGGGAACTGATTTTTTGAAGAAGCTATTCCACCCTGATGTTTTATAGTGAATAGTCAGACTTTTTGGCTTGGACACACCCACATTGTTGCAGCAGAAAAACAACAACCTAAAAACTTTTAATCTCCAAAGCCTTAAGATTGTGGTCTATTATTTAAAGATTTTCAAGAAAAAGGCTATAAGGGGAGGTTGCTTAAATACATAACTGTTGGGTGCCTGGGGTATCAAGATATGATCAGAAATAGAGGTTTCTGGAGACTGGCATGAAAACCTGGAAGGAGTATAAACTTGGAAGTCCCAGAAAGGTGTGGGACTAACTGGAGCAAGGTAATAGATGGCATAATCGAGCTTTAACAAAATAAATCAATAACTTGAACAGCAGACATACTATTGCTTTACTAAATTCAGAAAGGTTGTTCATCAGGAAATAAGAAAACATCTATCAGCTAATAAAATACCAGGTAATTAACAAACCAGGTGATAAGATAATTGCAGTTAGTTGTACAAACACCAGCAGATCCAGCAGGGACCCTCTGCAGGGAAAGTATATCACAAACCAAAGATCCTTACAATATGCTAATGTCATGTTGGGGTTTAAACCTCTGACCCACATAAACAGAGACTCTCAGGAGAACGGTACAATGATTTATTGAGGGAAGTGAAGTGAGAAGGGGAATCCGGCGGGGATCCTGCAGCGGGCAGCAAACGGTAGTGAGTGACGAGGAACGGGACACAGCAACGAGCGGCAAGGAACGGGAACACAGGCAATGAGTGGCGGAAGTACACAGCGAGATCAGGAACACTTCGACGAGGGAGACCGGGAACCTCTGAGAGTGAGGACAGGCAAGGTGAGTGAAACAGATGATGGAGCGAGTAATGAAAAACGAACGATCTTACTAGAGTTGTGGATTTCTCTTGTCGCCAGGGGAATGTCCGGGTTGAGTTTCCAGCTTATGGAAGTGATGTGGTCCGGGGGGTCTGACCAGCTGATGAGGCACGCTGGGGCAGGCAGATCGAGCAAAGCCAAGAGGAGTGGAGATCACCTGATGGAATGATGACCGGAGAGATTCTTGGAGGAGTTGGAGAATGGAGAAGTGAGTTCAACCTGAGGTGGAACACAAGTGCTGTTAGAGGTGAGGGAAAAATCGTGAGGCACAAAAACAGGAAGACGGCGTGGGTCAAAATACATAGACTAGGAAACTACTACTACGAGTAAAACTACAATAACTACTAGGAAGCACTAGGAACTAGCGTGGCACTGAGAAAAAGAGTTTACCGATGGTAATAAACATTCAGGCCACAAGTTGCTGATCCACCACCCCTCTTATACTGCCTCAGCTGATCAGCGCCAACCAGAAGCACCTGGGAAGGACGGAGCTCCAGCCTGGAAGAGAGCACTGGTGACCCCCCGTAGCCACCTGGAGAACTGAACAGAAAACTCACCCTGACAGTACCCCCCCACCCGGCGGTCCAGAAGACGAAGAAGATGATTCAAAGTCCTCCACCAAATAAGGATCTAAAATGCAGGAGCGCGGCACCCAGCAACGCTCCTCGGGACCGTAACCCTCCCGATCGACGAGGTACTTATAACCACAACCTCGTCGACGGGAAGCCACGATCCTCCGGACGTCGTAGGCCGGATGCCCATCTATGCGGGCGGAGGGGTGTCGGCTGGAGGGCACAAAATACTGGTTCGGACCAGCTTTACTTGGGAGACGTGGAAAGTTGGATGGATCCTGAGAGTAGGGGGCAAAAAAAGACGGACGGTGGCAGGACTCAGGACGGACTGGATGGTGTAAGGGCCGATGAAATGGGGGGAGAGTTTGCGGGAGACTGATTTAAGGGGGATATCTCGGGAACGAACGGCGGATGGAACATACGTGGTCTTCTGAGGAGGGAACGGAATCGTCCGGGGAGAACTGGCGGGAGAGGGCATCGGGTTTAATATTCTTGGAGCCAGGCCTGTAAGAAATGGAGAGATTAAAACGAGAAAAGAAAAGGGACCAGCGGAACTGTTGGGGATTGATGTGTTTAGCAGACTTAATGTACTCGAGATTCTTATGGTCGGTCCAAACCTGTAACGGATTACTTGCACCCTCCAGCCAGTGACGCCACTCTTCCAGAGCCAAGTTGATTGCCAGGAGTTCTCGGTCTCCCACGTCATAATTTTGTTCAGCAGGGGATAGACGTCGGGAGAAGAAGGCACAGGGACGGAGTTTACTGTCCTCCTCTGACCTCTGGGAGAGAATGGCTCCGACTCCCAGGTCAGAGGCGTCGACCTCCAGGGTGAACTGACGGGACGTATCAGGTTGGATAAGGACTGGGGCTTGGGAAAACAGGGTCTTAATCCTGGAAAAGGCCTCCTCTGCTTGAGGGGTCCAACTATAAGGGATCTTAACTGAGGTTAAGGCTGTGAGTGGGGAAATGGTCTGACTATAGTTATTTATAAAACGGCGGTAAAAATTGGAAAAACCTAAGAACCTTTGAAGTTGACGTCTGGTGTCGGGAGTGGGCCATTGAGTAACTGCAAGGATCTTGG
The DNA here is from genome assembly GCA_032876305.1 of Orestias chungarensis. Taxonomy (NCBI): domain Eukaryota; kingdom Metazoa; phylum Chordata; class Actinopteri; order Cyprinodontiformes; family Cyprinodontidae; genus Orestias; species Orestias chungarensis. Next base: position 2,645,729 of record JAVLVB010000433.1, on the reverse strand, counting down.
ATGGGTCTGCTCGGATCTGCCCACCCTCGAAGATGTAGCCGAGAAATGCGATGGATGTCTTGTGGAATTCGCATTTCTTGTCTTTGACATAAAGACGATTTTGGAGGAGACGTTGGAGGACCTGACGGACGTGGGATTGGTGTTCGGTGGGGTCTCTGGAGAAAATGAGGATATCGTCTAAATAAACAAAAACAAATACATTAAGGAAATCACAGAGAACATCGTCTATGAGTGCTTGGAAAACTGAGGGAGCATTACATAAACCAAAGGGCATGACAAGGTATTCAAAATGTCCCAGGCGTGTCTTAAAAGCAGTCTTCCATTCGTCCCCCTGGCGAACACGGACGAGGTGGTAGGCATTGCGGAGGTCCAGTTTAGTGAAAACAGTGGCTTTGTGTAGTGACTCGAAGGCAGCATTTATGAGTGGCAGAGGGTACCTGTTCTTTATCGTTATGTTGTTCAGCCCTCTTTAATCCATGCAGGGTCGGAGTGAACCATCCTTCTTGGAGACGAAGAAAAAGCCCGCCCCTACGGGAGAGGAAGAAGACCTGATAATTCCAGCGGTGAGGGACTCACTTATATAGGTCTCCATCGATTCCCGCTCCTTGCGTGAGATGTTAAATAGCCGGCTGGATGGCAATGGGGCTCCGAGAAGGAGGTCAATTGGGCAGTAGTAGGGTCTATGGGGAGGCAATGAACAGGCCTTACTCTTACTGAAGGCCTGTTTGAGGTCCAGGTACTCCTCAGGTATATTGCTGAGATCCTGGGAATCGACGGAGACATCTTCCTGGGGCGGGCTAGGAGGAATGGCTGCCTGAAGGCAAGAGGAGAGGCAGTTAGGGGACCAGGAGGTGATGGAGCAATCTGACCAGTTTATGGTAGGGTTATGTGTGCGGAGCCAGTCGAACCCCAGAATGATGTGAGGCTGGGAGGAGGAAAACACAAAGAACGACCTGCGTTCCTTGTGATTACCAGAGATGATTATTTGCAAAGGGTTCGTGACCTGTGTAATCTGGGGAAGAGATCTGCCATCCAAAGCAGATACCTGGAGTGGAATTGTGAGTGGGGAAATTGACAAATGGAGCTGATCAACAAGGACCTGAAGGATAAGGGATTGTTCACAACCGGTATCTATCAAGGCTGACAGATTTAGAGGTTTCTGGTTGTGAACAACGGTGGCCGGAAGAAGAAGACGGGGCTGACTAGGACTAGGAAGTAGGTCCATCTGTTGCCTAGCATTTACAGATGGACCCTCTCGGGGAGTGTCATCTTACCACGGGTAGGGCAATGGGCGATGTAATGGCCAGGCGTCCCGCAGTAAAGACACTCCCTCGACTGCAACCTCCGTTGCCGTTCCTCCGGGGCTAACCTGGTTTGTCCGACCTGCATCGGCTCCGGTCCCGGGGGTGACGGCCTGCAGGGTTCATATCTGAGAGGGGTCTCTAGGTACTGAGCGGAAGGCCGAACAACTGCGGGAGCCTGACTGGCAGAGGTCCTGCGGCTTACCCTAAAACGGTCTCTCTCCCTCAGACGACCGTCCACACGGGCAGCCAGAGAGATATAATCCTCTAACGAGGGAGGCTCATCAAACAGCGGGAGTTCATACTGTAATCGCTCGTTAAGTGCGTGGTGAAATGAACTCTTTAATGAGTGAGGATCCCATGGCAACCGGGCCGCCAGAGTTCTAAACTCAATAGCGAATTCTGCCACGGTCCTGGAACCCTGTGTTAATCGATGCATCTTTCGAGAAACTGTTGAGGGATCGGTCTCGTGACCAAATACCCTAAAAAATTCCTCTCTGAACTCGTGGAAGGACATACTAAACTCAGGATAACGGTGGAAGCGCGATTCAGCCCAGCTAAGCGCTGTTCCGGACAACTGACCGATAACAAACGCTATCCTGGCGTCATCATTGGGAAATGAATGAGGCGAGTGGCCAAAAAGCAGAGAACACTGCATCATAAACCCCTCGAACTGAACAGAAAACTCACCCTGACAGCTAATAAAGATGAAGAAGCAAAAAATACCATCTTTATACCTATCAGTATTACTTGCTGAAACACATGATAAATATTATGTTGTTATGAAAAGTCAGTTTCTACAAAAGGTTAACAGTTTTTAGACCCATCCAAAATAATATATTTAAACTTTTATAAAACTAATATGAAATTGTTGTAAAGTTCTTAAGAAATATAAACCATAGTTAAGTTATAAAAACAACTTCCCATGGTTTGAACACATGACTGTTCAGTTATCTCAACTAGGTAATTATAGGAAAGAAAAAAACCTACAGAAATCTGCTAAATATCACTTGCCAGGGAAAGAAAAGTAACTGTGCAGGATCTACAAAATATGTCCTCTGAACAATGACTTGTCATGCGATTCAACTATGGCCTTTAAGATTAAAAGCAAAGTCAATTTTGCTTTGTTGAGGGCATAGGAGACATTTAGAAGATGGTATATTGGTTAAATTACACCATTCAATGGCTCATAAATATAAATAAACCCAAAACATGTTTTTAGTAGGGTTTATTGCTATGATGTTGTATATAAATGTGTCTTCAATAAACTAGGCCCTTTTCCTGCATCTGGAGGTGTAAATGTCTGTGGTGCTGGGGAGGCTGACTCCAACAGTCCTCTGTGCAGCCTTCACCACTCTCTGCAGGGCTTTCCTGTCTGCAGCAGAGCAGCTTCCATGCCACAAGTTGATGCTGGAGCACAATACGCTCTCCACCACACATCTGAAGAAAGAGGTGAGGACTGAGCTCCCGAGTCCAGCTCTTCTCAACCTCCTGAGGAAGTAGAGCCGTTGGTGCGCCTTCCTGACCAGAGTGGAAGTGTTTTTGCTCCAGTTTAGGTTGTTCCTCAGTTGCACACCCAAGTACCTGTAGCTGTTGACCACTTCCACCGCAGTTCCTCCCATGTGCACGGGGAGGTGGATATTCTTGCCCCTTCTGAAGTCCACAATCATCTCCTTGGTTTTCTTTACATTAATGCAGAGATTCTTATCTCTGCACCAGCCCTCCAGATGTTCCACCTCCTGCCTGTAGCTGGACTCATCCCTGTTTGTGATGTATCCAACCAGTGCTGTGTCGTCCGCAAACTTCACAATATGACAGCCTGGATGGATAGGCGAGCAGTCATATGTGAGCAATGTGAACAGGAGGGGGCTCAACACACAGCCCTGAGGGGAGCCAGTGCTGAGGGTAATGATAGGGGAGGACATGTTGTGAATCCTCACAGACTGCGGCCTGTTGGTCAGGAAGTCCAGGACCCAGTTGCATATGGAAGAGCTCAGTCCAAGTGAGGACAGCTTGTTGTCTCACGAGTCACCTACTGTAAGTGTGAAAAAAAAGTTCTGCTCTTACAGAACATAACAAACCTTGAAAAAAAAAGAACGCTTACACTTCAAAGAAATTTTTTATTAATACTAAAGATAAATAATCAAAATACTTGTGGAATCTCGGAAAAACCTTGTGAGCAATTATAAAAACATCTTCATCAGCAACATCAACAAAGAGATGCATGCAGTTTAAAGTGAAGCTAAGTGAGCTTCAGTGTTCCTGTTTGCCAATAGAAATGTAAAAAAACATGCAAAATGTGAAGAAATCTGCACAGGTCAGATGAAACCAGTTTACAGTTTTACATTCAAAACAATATTTGTGATTGAAAACTAACCCTGCAAATAAATTCCAACCATAAATTAAATTAAATAAGCAAATAACATGCTTTGTTTTTTTTCCTCCGGTGCAATAAATTGACTTAGAGGTAGCTAATTGAAATTAAATGCAGGACAATTATTGCAGTGAAGCAGCCATAAGAACAAGAGATCTGTGCCAAAATGTATTCCTTTGAAAAGTGCATAATTGCATATTCTTTTGCATAATTTTGTCAAAAGTGAGTGATTGAGTAATCCATCAGAATTATTTCCATGGCAAAAGATGTAAAAAATCCACCACATAGAAATGCAAACTACATCTATATACATCTATTAAATAAAGTATCATTTTTAAAAGGTAAATCAGATTTTGCACAAAATAGACACCACCTGTATGTCCAGTTGTAAATTTTCTGTTGTACAAATAGTCAAGATGTGTATATCTCTCAAAACGAAATATCCCAGAGTTAACATTTAGTGGGATAATGCCGGAGTGGAATAGACAGGGGATGACAAGAATTTAGCCAAAGAGGGATCGGTCAGCAAGTGCTTAGCAGGAAAATCTAAAACTGTATAGAGCAGAGGTGGGCAATTGTTTTACAAGGTGTTGCCGGAATTGTGTTGGAGGGCCCCACCAACATTAACTTTAACCTTATTCTGCTAAACTGTCTTCCATTGTAAAGCATAGTGAATTACATATTGTGTATCACTAAGTTCATTAATATCTGAAGCTCCTTAATAATATAGAGAACTGTTGTAAGTTCAAAATGTTTATCGCTGAAAGGCTGCTCCAGTACACAGCCGGAGTGAAAAACAGAAAACACATGGTCTGAAATATCTAACAGAGGTGAAGCTAACGAAATCCAGTCAAGTCAACTGTATAAACAAAACTATTCTGTAACTATTTACAACTAGGCTATGTGAAATTGTGGTGTCAAGATCAAATACAGACATACAACAATACATGAAACAATAACCTCATTTCACCTCTTCAGTTAGAATAATGCAGTTGGTCCTGAGCTTGAACAAGAGCATTGAAATCTGGCTAAATGTCTGAGGTGCATATGTGAAGAACAGTCATCAGCGATAAAGGATCTGTGTTTGGATTTGGTGAACTTCACCACTGAGAATGTCTGTTCACATAAGAAAGTGGACTAGACTACACCAGAGGACTAGAATCATCAAGGCATATATCCTCAGGTGTGGAAAGCTCTTCTTTTTGAGAGGGGAGTAAAAGTACAGCAGAGAGACTGACCTGAAGTGCTCTGCCAAAAGTGTGTCAGACTGCAGGTCGATGGGTTCCATCTGTACATCACTTGGTTCAATAGCCAGACTGTAGTTGAAGGAAAAGAAACATGTGCATTTTACTCTCAAGCGTTTAGAATTCTTGAAATCCCCTTAAAATTTCTCCATGCAGAGCTTCTAACATGGTTGGTACTTGTGGACGTGAATGGCTGATCTTGTGATTTCCTTTAATGTTGGGAAGTGGGTCAGAATGTTGTCCTTCATTTGGCTCAACAGGTGTTGCTTCTTTCTCATGAAAGCCTTCACTGCACTGTACATGTCATGCACAAAAGCGCCCTTGCACTACAGTTTGACATTTAGTTTTTTCATAAGTGCAGTCACATCCATGGCAAATTCAAGGTCTGCCCCCCAATCTTCATCTGCTCTGGGATATCAAGTCCTTTCTTCACACATAAATTCACACTTTCCATGAATTTGCCCAAGCTGAGCCACATGACAGCGTTGTGATAGCTTATGTCACCATGTTCAGTCTCATTGTCTGTGATTTAATTCTCTGGCTCTTATGAACTTAACTATTTTAGTTACAGCCTTAACAACATGGTTAATTTTTAACACTGTCTTACACAAAACTTCCTGATTTATGATGCAATGTAAAATGTCATTTCTGCGCTGGGTTTTCCAACGTCAGTCCTAATTTGTCCAAACATGCATTTGCCTCTGTGAACAAGTTCAGATCAGTGGTTGTCCCTTTAGTTCACGGCATGACTGCTAGCTCCTTCGTGATTTGAAAGACCGTAGTTATCCCACGTAAGAAAATTAGCAGCTAGGTGGTGTCACGTATATCGCAGACATCCAAAGGTGACCCTCCTAGCATCACATACTGTTCTTCACCTTCACACACATGGAATGAGCACCAACAAAATGCCTTTCAAAATAAAAGAATCACATTGTATTTAATGCATGACATCGTTATTATTATTATTTTTATTTTTATTTTGTACTCTTTGATTGACCTTAAGCGGGTCGAACAGGGATGCAGAAAGTGACGGGTGTGTCCAGCGGGTCGTGTTTAGGTCTGGGGAAGAGCAATTTGCTATGCATCTCCAAAGTTCATGTAAATTTCAGACTGGCTAAATAAGAATGTTAAAATGTAATTTGATGACAAACCATTGGAAAAATAGTTTAACCCTACTGCTATTAGTGCTTAGCAGGCAGACAGAAAGAGGTAGATGTAAGGAGGGACTGACAACCCCGGGGAACAGTGGAAGGGTTAAAGCAGATGGAGAAATTTTCCCTGGTGTAATTAAGGCCCTCTTTCTGTTCTGTTAATCCAAAAAAATAAGATTACATTTGGAAGAGTAGGACTATATTTGGCTGACTCTGTTGTGTCTTCCATAAAGTGCTGCACAGAAGGAATTATGGCACAGGTCTATATACCAGAAGTCAATTTTATGCTTGTACTAACTAGGCAATATCTTATCAATAACTCATTCCTGTTTTAACATTGTGATTGTGCACTAGTGCCCAAATCGAAATCCATAAAGATATGGATATATGAATTTGATGTGGAAGAGTTAGACTGGTCTACAAATCCCTGACCTGAACCTATTAGTAAACATTTGGGAATATTCAGATGAACTTGTTTGTCTAACATCTGTGCATAACCTCTAAAAGTATTTCCTGTTCAAACATTCGTGTAAACACAGCTTGCAGATGACACTCTAGAGGAGTTTAATCTGGTGCAAAAGATTGGCCAACATTCAAGGATTCAAGGATACTTTATTGTCATTCTTAACACATGTGGTATATGAGGTGGAACAAAATTGTATTCTCACGTCCAGTTCCACCCAAGAGCTAATATTAAAATAGATAAAATAAAGTAAAAAAAAGTAAAATAAAATAAAATAGAACGTAATAAACACAAATATACAGACAATGTACAGAATATAAGGGTGTAGGGGGTTTGGAGTAGCAGCAGCATGAATGGATGAATGAATGAAGTAATGAATTCGTAGTGCAAGTTACTATAGCCGTTAAAAGTGTCTCAGTCCGTTTAAAGTGTCTCAGTGCGGGTATGTGAAGGTGATCAGAATGTATTTGTCCATGTAAAGTGTCAGTGCAGTGGTTGTTCAGGTGGAGTTCAAGAGTCTCACAGCTTCAGGAATGAAGCTGTGAGTTTGTCTTGAGATTGTTGGTTTTACACTTGATGCTCCGCAGCCTCCTGCCTGAGCGGAGCGGGACAAAAAGTGAGTGTGGTGGGTGGGTGGGAGCCTTCCTGATGCAGGTGGTCCTTGTCCTGCATCTGGAGATGTAAATGTCTGTGGTGCTGGGGAGGCTGATTCCAACAATCTTCTGTGTGATCTTCACCACCCTCTGCAGAGCTTTCCTGTCTGCAGCAGAGTAGCTTCCATGCCACACATTGATGCTGGAGCACAAGACACTCTCCACCACACATCTGTAGAAACAGGTGAGGACTGTGCTCCCGAGTCCAGCTCGACTGAGCCTCCTTAGGAAGTAGAGCCGCTGGTGTGCCTTCCTGACCAGAATGGAAGTGTTGTTGCTCCAGGTGAGGTTGTTACTTAGGTGCACCTCCAAGTACCTGTAGCTGTTGACCACTTCCACAGCGGATCCACCATGTGCTGGGGGGGAGGGGGGGGGGGGGGAGCAGGTTGACCCCTTCTTAAGTCCACAATCATCTCCTTTGTCTTCTTTATGTTGATGCAGAGGTAGTTATCTCTGCACCAGCCCTCCAGATGTTCCACCTCCTGCCTGTAGCTGGACTCATCCCTGTTTGTGATGCTTCCAACCACTGCTGTGTCGTCCGCAAACTTCACAATATGACAGCCTGGATGGATAGGCGAGCAGTCATATGTGAGCAGTGTGAACAGGAGGGGGCTCAACACACAGCCCTGAGGGGAGCCAGTGCTGAGGGTGATGGCAGGGCAGGAGATGTTGTGAATCCTCACAGACTGCAGCCTGTTGGTCAGGAAGTCCAGGACCCAGTTGCAGAGGGAAGAGCTCAGTCCAAGTGAGAAGAGTTTATTAATCAGAGTCTGAGGTAAAATATTAGGACTTCTCTTATCACATTGTTTGATACATTTCAAGTAACAAATTGGGTTCTTAAACTTACATTTGCCTTCTCTGGTATTTTTAAATTAATCTTCTTAGCAAAATGAAGATAGAAGAATGTATTCTGCAGCTGTTTTCATCATAATGAAACCTGACAACACCAAAACAAGGTGAACTGCAGAAAGCCTTCAAACTTTCAATATACATTTTTTTTTAACACAGTCTTTGTAATGCTTTATCCAGGTATTTGCTGTTTGGCATAATGTGAAGCATGAATGTTATTTTTTTCATCTAGCTTTAATTTCACTTGATTACTTTTCCTGTTACTTTTATTTGCCATAGGTATTTAAACTATAATTTACATTGTAAAAATCAAGCTGTTGTTGTGGAAATACAATGGGATCAATGAATGAAACATATATGAAACAACCTTAGCAGAAAAAAAAAAGTTTTGGTGTAAAATATGTACATTTTATTCCTTTACAAATTACCATAGTTATCACATTGCATATATTCTCTTTGTTTCTTTAATGATTTGTGAATATTTCCTGGTTTTGGTATAACAATATATCCTCATTAACATTGTTCTCTCTTAAATGTTAAATTTTGTCTGCCATTTTGTTATTGCGCTTTGTCTGTTTCTTATTTCCTGTTACTACAAGCTGCTTCCATATTTGATTTCCTACTTCGGTTTCTGTTTCTTTTGCCACATTATTGTCTCATAAGTAATTCTGCCACTTTCTCTTGTCCCTCATCAAAAGATCCTTTCCTTAACAAATACTTGAGTTCATTTTTTATTTGTATTAGATCTTTTCCAACACTGAACTGTTGGATGTTTTTAATTCAACAATGCTTATATGCTAGTAGGATGTAAAAAAATGTAAATTCTAGCAATTGACTTAGAAAAGTCCAGGTCTTTTTACAGATGAGTGTCAAAATGTTATAAAAAATGCTACAACTGTATATTTCTTTTCAAAGCATACAATAAAATGGTTGTTTACAGTAAATTCAGGAACAAACTTGAATCTCCAAGTTTTATGGTCCTCATCACCCTGTTAGAAAAGCTCTTAACTACCTAACAGATTCTCGTGTTTCAGGGTTTCTTTCTTTAAAAACCTCTAGGGCTGATCTTCCTTAATTTCTTTGAAACAGATTTCACACTTTTTTTTTTTCTTTTTTCCCTTGTCCTGTTCAGCATCATGGCTAGTAGAATGAGTTTCTGGGTGCCATAGTTGTGCTTAACAGATTTTCTTTTCCAAGTGAGGCTTTAAAAATATAGAGCCTCCCTTACTTCCCATACCTTAATCGTTTATTGATTTCTGAGGTGTTATAGACATTCTAAAGCTAAACATGACTGAGGAGGGGGGGCACAGAGTGAACGGGAACATATACACAGACCAATATTCACATAGAAACAGGTAAAGAAAACAAACAATAACAAAAACAAACAAACAAAACAAAGGAACCAACAAACTAGCTGCTACTAGATCACTCCTGAAGCAACCTTGGGAAACTGCGAAATGGCAATGAATCATACCTGTGGAGATATAGGGAGCAGAAAGCAGAGCCAAGACAACAATCAATGCAGCACAAAATAAATAAATAAATAAATAACTATGAGGCAAACCTGATGTTATTAATTAACAAATCTGCAAAGTTAAAGTATTGTGATCTCTGTAGTGTGTGATTGCGCATGAGCATGCAGAAAATGTGATGTAGGTCTTACATGTACTATGCTCAGCCATGGGTACAGAAGGCCACTGCCACCCCCCTCCCAGAGCCCAAAGCGAGAAGAGGAAGCACAAGGTCCAGGACACCGGGGCCACGCAAGAGCACAGAGATCAGACAGCTCACCGCAGGGACACCACGCACTGACCCAGAGGACCGCAGAGGGGCTTTGGGGTAGAGCCCCCCGCAGTCACAGAGTAGAGCCCCCAAGGTACCAGAAGCAGCACCCTAACCGTCCCGCCAGGCACGGGCCAGGGCCAGGACCCAAGGCCCAAATGCTCTTTTTTGAGGTGTCAGGTTTTGAGTAAAAAGCATGCGAACCATAAGCTTTTCTGACAAGGACAACGGAAAGAAAATAACAGAAACCCTACAATGTGTTTGAGCCTTTCTATGAGGATATTGTGATTGACTGTGTCAAACGCAGCACAGGCATCTAACAGAACTAGAACAAACACAAGTCCATTGTCGGATGCCATGAGAAAATCATCAGTGACTTGAAGGTGAGCTGTCTTGGTGCTATGATAATGTTCCTTTTCTATTGCAGCTTATTGAAAAATCTTTTGGGTTCAATTTTAAGTTCTCTTGTTTATTGGGATTAAAATTATGATACTGTTATAAGTTTATCGTTGCAGCGGGTGCTTTGTCATGTAAAAATGTTGGCACTGTGTGATTTTAATGTAAACGTGGTCGTATGCAGGTTGTGAAATAATTCAGAAGACTTAAACCCAACTATAAGAAATCACACACCACAAATCTCAATGTTGTTAGTCATTACAGTGAATTTGATCCCCCAGACTCTGTCAGCTAAATGCAACTCCGAAAGAAGATTTTATTTACAGATTACAGCTTCTGCTGTGAGACATTTAAATATTAGATGTGTACATTTATATGTTGTAATACCTAAAAAAAGAATCATGTTTGAGCTTATCTTTGCTTTTGTAATGTTACATTTAAAGCTTTTCTTTAAATTTGTAAAGCAGATCAACAAAAAATGGTTCCATTGTTGAAAGAATAAAGTTGGCCACAACCAATATGAGACATGCCAAACAAATGGAAGAAAATGCAACAACCATCATTGTTTAAATTAAACATATTCATGGAAATGTCATGCCATTTCCATTAATATGGGATAATTTGCATCAGTGCAGACAGGTATTATGGTCAGAGTTGGTAGAAATCTGGATTGAGATTGTCTAGGGGTATTGCTGAAGCTTTTGAGTACCACCTATGTAGAATGATTTGCAGTGGAATGCAGTGCAACCCAATAACTTGCAAACCTCATTCTCTACAATGAGGTGAGATATTATTGCCCTTAAGATAACTGCATTATTTATAACACATTAAATGGTTGAAATAATTTTAAAAAATGCCAAAATAAGATAAATATACTCAGAGTAAACACAAAATGTGTTTTTGTAAAGGTACTTTATTCATCCAACCCATTTATACCTGTGGGGCTGCGATGGGCTGCTGGGTCCTATCTCCAGCTGGCTTCAGGCAAGAACCAGAGGTACACCCTGGACAAGTCGCCAGTCTATCGCATTTTGAAACATTACAATTTACAAATGCCGCTACTTGGTGCAGACTCAGACCCTTCAACTTTATGCATAAAGTATGCAGTGGAAGTAAATAAATCAATCAACAAGGATAAAGAGCTCATATGGCAGGATTTCATGCTGCTGAAGCAAGGGCTTGGATTTGAAAACTCCTCCAGAGTCTGGTTGACTTATCATTTTGATCTAGAAAGATTTGGCTGAAGTGGCACTTTTAATTCCAATCTCCAGTGTGACAGCCACCAGACCGTTATAAAAACTCTTAGACTTTCAATTACGCATAAGACTGCATAAACGTCCGGTCCATGAGGCTCAGACAGAAGTTGTGTGACTGTGCGTTCAGGTTTAGTCATTTATTTAATCAACATTTAAACACCCATAGCCCCAGTCTTTTTTCATTGTTCGAAAACAAGTTACATTCATTCATCTCCTTGATGTGGGATGACACAATGTACATATCCTGCCCAGCCTGTTGAATATCAACTGTAAATAAAATCAATTAAATATGTCAATATTATAAATGTGTAAAATGACTAAAATAGATGTAATAAAATGTTTTTGACCCATCAGTGAAAATGACAGAAAACATAAACTAGCACAAACTTTGCTATTTCCTTTCATGGCATAAACAATTAAATAGACATGTGTAATTTCCCCAATGCCTTAAGATACTACACTCTTCTGTTCAAATGATTGTATATAAGCATAAACTCACGCCTGTCAGCAGGAAAGACCAGGTGAATCGCTTAGGATGCTTTTCTTTTGACTGCCCGCATCAAATTCAAGTCCCTGATGCAAGCCAACAAAGTGCTTAATGGCACGGCTCCCATCTATTTGAATACTCTTGCAAAGGCTTAACTCTGTCACTTCAGTCATCAATGGATTCTCATCTAGCAGTGCCTACACCATGCTTAAGACAATCAGGACTGTTTTTGTTGTATTGTTCCAAGATGCCACAAGAACAGCAGTGGGTCTTCAAGAAACTCTTGAAGACCCACTCTTCAAAAAGCATCTCCTATCCTAAATCTTAACCATACCTCTATACCTTCTCTACTACCCTCTCTGTACTTCCCTCTATCTCTTTACTGTCACCACTGAGTCTGACTAGGGATTTTCCTATTGGTAGCTTATGGTCATATTGATAATAACTGTAACATTGCATCTACTTTGTTAGTCGCTTTGGATAAAAGCGTCTGCTAAATACATAAACAAACATAAACACATGCAAGCAGGAATGTGTAAAGTGACAGACCTACCACTTTAATCTTGACCGAGACAGTGCTTAAAGTGCAAATACAATTACTTCCTGCAATCACAATGACGGTGCAAAAAGAAAGCCCACTACAAAACTGCGAAAGACAGCCAGCAAGCACCATATTGATTTGATCATTTATCTCTCTGGAAACATTGACTCTTAATGAAGACTCTTAAAGAAACAGTGTTAAATGTTTAATTGAACTATTTTTTTTTACCAAACATGTAACGTAAATAAATAAATAGTTTAATTTATTCTTCATAAAAAATATTGAAATTTATGCGAATGGATTTTTCTAGGAAATAAATATGTTAAGATAGAAATAAATATGTTTCAGCAGGATTATGCAGCTTTTAAATGTGGGTTATAAATAATCCTTTGACTATAAAACATAATGATACATTTGGATAAAAATATATGCTAATTTGTAAATGAACTATATCCACTATATTTTGCATTAATTGGTTAAAGGTGATTTAATCTATTTGTTTGAGTTACTGGTAAATATTTTACAGTGTGTTACTGTTATTTTAAGTGTTCAACTAGGTAATATAGCTATATTTATGTTTACCTTTAAAGTTGATTAGCTAGCAACATACAACTTATGTACATCAATAAATGCAAAGTAGGTCCCAGTGGGGAAACCTAAGATATGGCTGATTGGACTAAACCACTTTTGGCATTTGACCCAAAAGTTATGGACTTAGCATTATCAATGTTAGATTTGGCAGTAAGACAATCATAATCATAGACATAAATTCAAGGAACTTACAATATTCTTATCATGTGTATTAACAAAGTTGGATTAATAATGTTAAATGTTGAAACAATCACAACTTGTATAACAGACGAGAGAAATATGTATAACACAGACTTTGAACTGACTCACGGTGCTGTGCTACACATCCCGCTAAGCATTATGGGAAAGTAATAACACACAGTCTACTCCCCTAAACCGCTACAATGCCTTTAATGCATCAAGACTCTGCACAGTGACTGTGAAGTCTTCACGTTCAAAGGTGTTGGAGAACTTTGTTCAGACACAACTATGGAGGCATTTCTCTAAATCTAAACTAAACATGGCCTTCTTCCTGTTCTATCTAAAATCAAAGTCAAAAATATTTTGGTGTGTACAAGACTATTCTTGAAATTTCTGTAAAAACCCTGTGGGGATACCTAAATTCTGTCTCTTTTAAAAAGAAATATTTATTCCTCATCAAGGGTATATTATCTTTCCTAAGAAGGCAATGCATCATAATCTGCTCTGCTCTGATGTCTCCTCCCTGAATCTTTTGGGATGCATAAAGCTGATGATACTTAACCATATATTCTCATAAATCCTGATAAAATATTTTTTTGTTGTAAGAAACCAGGCCTGTCCTAAAGACATAAAAACAGAGATGACACAAAATCAACTGCTATTAAATTCTGATAAGACAGAAGTAGACATCTTTGGACCAGAATCTCTGAAAAAAGAAACTGAGCAAATGAGTAGCAAATTAAATCAACAAATTTAAGATCCAACATGTTCTAGTTTAAGAGCCACAGCTGAAAAGTTAAGACAAGGAAAAAATTATTCCTTGAACGTTAGCTTCTAATAAGGACTTACCTCTGTGCCTTGACCACATTTGGACAATTATTACGGCAGTAAACAAACATTCAGAATTTGTTTACACTGCCATACATTTTGCACAAAATTTCCAGTACTATCACATTGAAACGTAAAAAAATAAAAAACAAATATTACGACAATTAAAAAAAAAAAAGAATAAATAATAGAATGTACTTCACAGACAAGGGACAACTTTTCCAAAAAATAAGGATGATGTTTTAAATCTTATTTCATGATTCTAAAACTAAGCGTTACTGTTAAGCATTACAAGAAAAAATAATAAAAATTAAATCTTAGAAAATCATTTTTTCTTTTTTAATGGACCAAAGAAAGGAATAACAGAAGGATATTTGTTGCATCTGTCTTTTTGGGCATGTTTTTGGTGTGTGTTTGATGGGGGCTAGCCAATGTTGGGTGAGTGGGTGGGAGTAGCTGTGAAAAAAAAAAAAAAAACACCAAGAAAATGTCCAGACATTATAGTATGCAGGAAGAGAGCAGGTACTGTGGTCTAAAGATGGAAGAGGTTTAGAGATAAAAATGTGTATCATCTTCAAAAAGTAATTGATATTTTAAAGACAATGTCATTGTTCACAGAGTAACAAGTCTGGTGAAAGCCCCTCAAAGAGGAAAACTTAAACTTTTGTATTTAAATCTATGTTGTCAAAGGTGTTGTCAAACAATGCAATAAAACCTGACCTAATAGTGGTGCTAGTTTTAAAGCTGTGGAACTTCCAAAGAAGCTGATTATACGTACAGGAAATGTCCTTTGATAGTACATTCAGAGGTAACCAATCAGCCGCAAGTGACAGGATCTCACCGCCTCCTCCAGTTACTTCAAAAACATCTGTATGAATGAAGACAGTGTCACTATGGTTCTCTTTTGGTTCACGTTGTACGTAAGTACAGTTTTCATGAATAGAGAAATAATATTCTACTGTTTAGGAAAAAAATATGTATTTTTATTCATTTTAGTTTAATATTGTTTTTTTTTTATGCTATCCTTTTTTGTGTTATTTGCTGTTTTTTCTCCCAATGTAGATTCTTTGGTTCCAGTGGTCACAGTGGAGCTGGGTCAGCCTGTGACTTTGACATGTACTTTTAGCATGAAATATCAGAGCAAACAATGGCTTTACTGGTTCAAGCAAAGAGCTGGAGATACTTTAAGTTTAATTATGATGCAGATGGCAAGTATAAGCCCAAAATATGGACCAGAACTCTCCGCTTCAAAATATATTGTAACATCAACTGAGAACAGCAACAGTCTTACAATTTTGACAACAGTTGAACAAGATGAGGGAATGTATCACTGTGCTCAAATGTTTGCCCAAGAATCTACGTGGAGTGGGAATTATTTATTAATAAAGAATAAAGGTAGGTAAAATTCGAATTCTACTATTTTATAACTTCTTTCATTCACTGAGGAAAACCACAAACATACATTTTCACTATCTGCTAAACAATGGCAAAGCTAAAATGACGAAGATAAATTCCCCAAAAATGCAAATTACCATAAGTAATATTGAAAAAATCTTATTTATATTAAAATCATTAAACGTCAATGTGTTTAAAACAGGTTGTTGCGAAACATGAAAGCTGGCACTATTACATGATATCATCATTATCAAACATTAAAGTTAAAATAAAGTATAATATAAAGGCAAACTACATATAGTTACTTACTTTGAAACAGAAAACTTAAAAGAGTGTCGATATTCAACCTATCACCGTTTGTAGAGCCAAGACATCTTTGTATATGATCTATGACTGAAATAAACGTTTATGATTTAATCCAACTGCAATACAAGTGTTATGAATAACACTTTGTTTCAGGATTTGACTTTATTATATATGTCTATTGACTATGTTTTTTTTTTTTGCAATTAAATTACCATTAAAAATTTATTAACTTTAGGGGTCTATGAGTTAAATTTATTAAAAACTCAATTTGATATTTGGGTTTCTTTTAAAGGAGAGTATAACAGAATACCAGCTCCTTTTTTTTTCAATGAGTATTCTCATTGAACAGGCAATCCTGCCTGTCCAACAGACTCAAAACCCTTTTAAAGATGTTTAAGTCAAATTTGGTACAAAGAACATTTTAGCATAACTTTATTTTTACCATTTGAGTTCATCACTGTTGCCTTGTCAAATTTAATAATTATTATTTTACAGGTAACTCTGAGAAGACATCAAACTACACTCTAATGAATTCAAATGCTGTCCATACATCAGATTCAAAGCTCCTGCAGTGTTCAGTCCTCTCAGACTTGGAGAACACAACTTGCTCAGAAAAACCAAATGTTTTCTGGTTCAGAGCCGGATCAGACAAATCTCTGCCTGACACAATTTACACTGGTGGACAAGGAGCCGAACATTGTAATAGGAGATCTGACTATCAGAAGAGATGTTTTTATAATTTCTCTAAGAACATCAACTCCACTGATCCTAGTACCTACTACTGTGCTCTGGCAACATGTGGACAAATATTATTCATAAATGAAATTAATCATAAAAATGGTATGAATTTTTGTATATATAATTGGATGCATTTTACAAAATGGCTAAAATCACTTAGAAAATGTCATCATTTGTATTTATTTTGTAGGTGAAACAAATAAAAACCAGATGATGGTGATCACCAGAGTCACAATGATCTGTTTGGTCATTTCTGTAATTGGTAATTTCCTTTTCATCTGCTTCCGAATACGAAGATCAGCATGTCAGCGTAGTAAAGGTTTGTTTCATTTACTGAATTACATATTTTAAAGATTTTCATATGGGAAAAATTTTCCTTGAATCACATAATTCCAAATAAACCTCATATGCATTTAAGCTAAGTAATCACGTGCGGATGTTCATTATATATTTACAGAAATTCCATGTTCACAAGGGAGAAGCGACTTCAGCCAAATAAAAAATAATGTAAGTAATGATTTAAGTCAGTCAATGTGTTCACTTCAACTATTAACATTACAAAACAACTTAAGAATGGAAATGTGTTTTTCCAGACCGAAGATGGGCTTGATTTGAACTACGCTGCGTTACGTTTTTCTGAAGAGAGAAAATCTCGAGTAAAGAAGAAAAGAGACATGACGGCTGAAGAAAGTGTGTATTCACAGGTTAAAGGATCACTTTAAATCAGCTTTGTGCCAACTTGTATAGAGAGCTGTTGTGTTTTCAATCAGAAATCTAAATGAAAAAAGGCTCCTTTTTAATATTTTGCATATGTAATAAAACTTAACTTCTTTGCTTTTTGTATGTAATTGAAATACCTTAAAAGTGACAAATAAAAATATTCGTATGTTAATGGATATGTTCCTATGTTTCTGATTTTAAATCTAAATGTATTTCAATGAGACATATCTGCATGGTTAAACCCTGGGTGACATATTTTTCCATGACATACAAAAGGTTTAGACCTCTGAACTAAAAATAAAAACATCAACCTGAATAAAAAATTAAAATAATAAATGCAGTTATAGTTACAGGGGCTTTTAGAAGGAAGAAGCAAGTAATTTGAATTTTTCTTAACTACTACAACAATCTGCCACTCCCATTTAACATCATATCTGTTCGGATTCTCAGCAGTTATGGATTTTTAGTATCATTGTTGACTAGTTTACTTTTCATTGTGTGAGTTTTAGACATTCTACTTTTAAAGTTGTGTTTTTGTTTTGACATCTTTGTTAACTGCGATCTGGAGCCTATTCTCATGGTAATGTTTTAATGTGTTTTTGTAAATTTGTGTTTTAAATTGTGGTTTCTATTGCTTTTTACTCCTGCCCTTTTAATCTTTTATTGTCCTACCTGTTTGTTTCCCTCAGTTTTGTTTAACTTTACAATCATCCTCTGTCTGAGGTCTTCCTACCTGCATCAGTTTATGTCTGAAATAGTTCCTCCTGGTTCTTATTACATTGTCCACCTTCCTTTTGTGTCTAACCTTCATGTTGGTTGCTGTGCCATTCACTGGCCTCTGGATTGCCACTGTTCGTGCCCAGAGCTCACAACTATGTTTACCGGGCTGTTGGTCACATCTGTTTAAATAAATTATTTCACAACTTCTCGGCAGCTGGGTCCTAATGACATCGAAATAAAATCTTGACTTTTGGAGAGCTCATGTCCTTGAAGCTTTTGTTAATTGCCTGTTAATTGCCTAATTTGTTAATTACTAGTATTAAGACTGGTCAGCCTTGAATGCATACGTGAATGTCAACAAGACTGCAGCTCGAAATGCAGAATGCAGGCTACAGTGAGGGAATTCTCGTTTAAATAAACAAAACAAAAAAAAAAAAACATGCAGAAGGGTGGTTGCACTCCCTTTTACTAGCCCTGACCTTACATAAATTACAGGGGACTAGAGCAAATAACTATAAATGCAGTTTATAAATGCTAGTCATTTGCTTTGAATTAAACCAATTCATGTAGATATTTTCTTAACTAGGCTAATTCATAGGCTCATTCTTAACTAGGCACCATCATTCATTACATATTCAGTGGTGAAAATGTTGTCAGGGATCTGTTCAAAGTCATAGCAGGCGCTGCCTAGTCAATAGTTGAATACATAAAAGTTGCAACGCTTTTTACAGTAGTATATGTGAACTTTTACAGGCATTTCAACCACATTACAACCAAATGATATTCTCTTGCACACATCTCACCTCACAAGAGTACATTCACCAGGAACCCCAAACCAGATGTAGAATTATATGAACTAAAGACGAAATTCTCTCAAGCACCTATATTTGTTCAGTTCAATCCTAGCCAACAAATCTGCCTGGAGCTAGATGCATCCAAGTTTGAATTTGCTGCAGTGTTTTCCTAGAGTTTACTTTTTGATAATATATGCTAACCTTGTGCATTTTTCTCCTTTTGTTTCTGCACAATGTTAATCAACTACAAAGCAGGGCATTGGGAAGTGAAAATGTTCTCGGAGGAGAGGCATTATTTGTTGGATAGCCTAATGCCCTTTTCATCAATCGAGTCTTGGTCAGTAACATCTGTCTGATTTGTCTTCTTTTCTTTTCTCACTTTAACTTTTCTATTTCTTACAGCAAGAATCTTAAGAACATACAACCAGATGCCCTCTCTCTCCAGTACTCACCAACCAAGGTCTCACATCTCTAAACTTGACTCTATCATTAAATCCTCACTGCCTAGCCTGTATTTTCAATTTCTGTAAAGCCTTCGTGTACTCCTTAGAAAAACAGCGTTTCAGCTTAAGTCCTCAACATAACTTATGTTCCATGTTGTAGGAACTCCCCAAGATATACGTCCCTAGTTCATTTCTCAAGTTTGGACAGAGTTCTACAGATCAGATGGTGAAATTCTAGTTACAGCAGCTCTATTCACTAATTTGTATTGATTGCTGTCACGTTTTTCTTTAAGCTCTGGACCCACATGCAGAAAACTCACATGAAACAGCTGAATCAGCTTAAGGTTGTTTATTTACAAAGTATAATATAGACAGGCTTGATTCAGGAAAGCAGCTTGGGAAACAGCACACGGTGTGGATTAGATGAATTCTGGTGTCATTTCTTCATGAAGGAATTATCAGTTACATCTTCCACAGGTAAGCACACGATCTGGGTATAAATCAGGTTAAAAAACAATAGCAGCCAACTCATCTTATACAGCTGTTGATCCGCATAGAACTCCACTGATCAACCCTTAGCTGGCAGCACAAAGTAGCAGCTCACCTAAATACCCCTCAGGAGGAATATAAACAGCAACACAGACAACCCGACTCCATGTGCACATTTCATAGAACAGTACAAATGTGTAACCAAGTAATAGCAGAGTACTTATTATGGATGCTTTTACTGTTTTACAGCACCTTTTCAGATCACATCTGCATTAACAAATACAATACTGTACAAAGGTGCATTTCTTTTCAAATCAACTTTTTAACAGCTTATTTGCCTCTCCAGCCTCATTAATTACAATCCTTAACTTATACCCAACCATTTGTATTTACATTATGTCTGGACTTTGATTTAAACCAATTGCAATTGATTTCTTTCATTTTTAGGTTTCTGTTTTTGTAATTATTCTGGCCATGTAGATGCCTGTCACACATTCTCAATCAAACCTGTTTTTTCTCCGTCTTTTATTCCATGAGTAGGTATAACATTAATATGTCCCTGGTATATACAAATGTGGTGCATTTCAGGCTTCAGAGACATCAGGATCAAACACAATCGCTAAATATCTCCAGAGGGACAACGTTGACGCCTGTCAGTCTGGAAATACCTCTAAAGTCTTTCCAAAATCTCCAGTGGCTTCTCTGAATCTCCGCCAACTTTTTGCTGCTCAAACAGAAAAAAGTTTTAACATCATCAGTATTAACATCATTCTATGTTAATACTGACCTCGATCTGTTTTATGCCTTTGAATCATCAATCCTGCAAAACATAAGGAGATATGTGTTTTACATATCCTGCCCTTTTTGTTTTATTACATTTTTTACACTGAATTAAAGGGGCGCTACAACATTGTAGCTTCAGATGTCTGCAAATAACTATCATTTAATGTCATGATATATAGAATGGCTCTTGTAAATAAAACAGGTTTATTTAATATTGTGTTTATTCTTGATTTAAAGAGCTTTTTTATTCTTCCATTTGTAACGAATGTTTTTTTTTTGATTACTTTGATATAGATATTGGTTTTGCAGAATATGTGGTGTATGTTTTGGGAAATTTTAGCTTGGACTAAATTTAAAATCTGTGGGACTAAATACAATTTTTTGATTGGTTCCCCGCAAAATATATGTATTTGTTATCTTGCTTTGGTGTGTATATCGTTTTTAGCAAATAACTGAAAACACGTTTACCCCAAACCCACATTTATTTAAAAAAATGAAATACCAGCAAAAAAAATGTGAACAGAAGCTGATTATGCATACATGAAATGCCCTTTGGTTGTATACTCTGAGGTAACCAATCAGACAAATATGCCAGTCAGGATCTCCACACCTCCCTCAGTTACTAGGAAATCTTTTGTTTGAATGGACACAGTGTTACCATGAGTCTATTATGGTTAACATTGTTACTTGTTCATCAAGGACGTAAGTATTGTTTTCATGAATTGAGAAAAAAGTTCTTTAAGTATGTAAAATATGTATTTTTGCTATTTTCAATACTATATTGTTTGTTTAAATGCAAAAGATTTTTAATGAGCTGCTTTTTCTTCCAACGTAGATTCTTTCACTCCAGAGGTCACAGTAACATCATGATTGTCACAGTGACATCATGATTGTCTTTCCAGAATTGAAGACTTGTTTTTTTTTTTTTACAGTGGAACTCTACATGTCAACTTAACAATATGACAGAAAATACAAATCCGTCAAGTTTGTCTATTAACTTCAGTTGTTCTAAAACCTTTAAACTCATGTAGCCAAGTGTTTCACTATCTACAAATCAGATCATTTGGTGTGTCAAAATAATTTCAAACCATTTGGGATTATGTTTTCGAAAATTGCAAAAAAAATGCTGACATGCTTGTGTCGCTGGTTATTAAGCCGTGGGACTAAATAATATCTTCTCTGGACAATTACATTTAATGGTGCAAACAAAACTCACAGACATTCAGAAATATGAAAAAAGCACAACAATGGGAAGAGAAGCTCATTATACCGATAGGAAATGCCCTTTGATTGTATATTCTGAAGTAACCAATCAGATGTGTGTGACAGTCAGCATGACACCGCCTCCTCCATTTACTTTAAAATCTCCTGTCTGAATGAAGACAGTGTCACTATGGCTCTTTTATGGTTCACATTGATATTACTTCATCAAGGATGTAAGTAGTGTTTTTTATGAATAAAGAGACAATATTTTCTTGTTAAAGCATGTAAATAGGCATTTTGGTTGATTTCAATGTAAAATATATATTTTTTAATTCTATCTTCTTTTGTCTTTTTCTCCAAATGTAGATTCTTTGGTTCCATTTGTCACAGTGGAACTGGGTAAGTCTGTGACTTTGACATGTGCGTTTAGTATGAAATATCAGAACAACCCATGGCTTTACTGGTACAAGCAAAAAGCTGGAGATACTCTAAGTTTAATTGTGATGCAATGGGCAAGTATAACCTCTAACCATGAACCAGAATTGTCTGCTTCAAAATTCATTGTAACATCAATTGAGAACAGTAGCAGTCTTACAATTTTGACAACAGTTCAACAAGATGAGGGGATGTATCACTGTGCACAAAGGTTTGCACAGAAATTCACGTGGAGTGGGAATCATTTATCAATAAAAGATAAAGGTAGGTAATATCTTAGAGTATTTTATTATTTCTTTAATTAACAATTTGATCAGTTTGTATCTTTGTCGGAAATCCATCTGAACTTAACAAAGTGCAAATTATTCCACCCATCACCTTTTGTAGCATCCACATAGTTTTGTATATAACACATGACTGAATTAAATGTCCAAGACTTATACTGCCTGTAAAAGTGCTGTGACTCATCGTTTGTTTCAATATTTGACCATATTGTATATTTGTACTAACTTTTAAATTTTACAATTAAATTATCATACAAATCTAAACTTTTTAACGGTCTATGTGCCAAATTCGATATAAAAACACTTTTCAAACACAAGTCGTGTAAAATTAGAATTTTTTTTAAGAGTACTCGACCAAAGACAGTGGTTTTTATTCCACAGGAAGCTCTAAATGGACGTCATAGCTACAATTTTAATTCAGCATCAAATGATCTGATATCCCTGTCTAGTACACTAAATACCCATTTAAAGATGTTTTTGTCAAGTTTATATATATATATATATATTTTTTTTATTTTTTATTTTTTTATTTTTTTTTAATTATTTTTTTATTTAATTTTTTTAATTTTTTAGTTGTTTAAATTTTTATTTAATTTTTATTTTTACATTTTTTTTATTTTTTTTATTTACCACCCAAAAAATGTTTTTAACATTTGAGTTCACCACTGGTGCCTTATTACATATTACAAATATCCTCTAAGAGGACATCAAGCTACACTCTAATGATCTCAAATATTTATTTTAAAACCCAAAAAATCAATACGCTTAAACAGCTTCTAAAAAGTTTCATATAAAAAAAGAATATTTTTGAAGTATAACTAGGTTAAAATTTGAGTTGATCACTGGTGCCTTATCACATTTTTTAATTATTACTTCACAGAGAACTCTAAGAGGACATCAATCTACAATCTAATGATCTCAAATACTGTCCGTACATCAGATTCAAAGACCCTGCAGTGTTCAGTCCTCTCAGACTCAGAGAACACAACCTGTTCAACAGAACCCAGTGTTTTTGTGGTTTAGAGCCAGATCAGAAAAATCTTTTCCGGATATTATATACGCTGGTGGTAAAGGAGCTGAAAATTGCAAAGAGAAATCTGACTCTAAGAAGAGATGTTTTTCTTTAAGAAAATCAACTCTTCTGATGTCGCGACCTAATACTGTGCTGTGGCCACATGTGGACAGATCCTATTCACAAATGAAATGAAAATAAAAAATGGTATGACTTTGAATGTATCATTGGAGGTATTGTACAGAATTGCTAAAATCACTGCTAATAAATAATCTTTTTCAGAAGAGATAACATAGTTTTGTCAGAAGGAATTAAAAAAATCACATTGTGTTTTTTTTCTAGGTGAAACAAATAAAAACCAGATGATGGTGATCACAACAGTCACAATAATCTGTTTGGTCATTTCTAAGATTGGTAATTCTATTTTCATCTGCTTTCGAATACAAAGATCAGCATGTCAACAAAGTAAAGGCTTGTTTCATTTACTGAATTACATATTTAAATTATTTTCAATGGGACAAATTTTCAAATAAATCAAAATAAACCTCATATGCAATTAAACTAGTACTTTTCATTCTATCTTTACAAAAATTTCATATTCACAAAAAAGAAATGACTTCAGCCAAATAACGAATAATGTAGGTAATGATTTAAATCTCCCATTATGTGCATTGTTACTCTTAACATTACAAAACAACTTAAGAATTGAAATGTGTTCTTCCAGACCGAAGATGGGCTTGATCTGAACTATGCTGCATGACGTTTTTCTGAAGGGACAACATCAAGAGTAACAAAGAAAAGAGACACGATGGCTGAAGAAAGTGTGTATTCACAAGTTAAAGGATCACATTTACATCTCTCCGCTGTGTGCCAATATATATAGAGAAACCAGCTTGTCAGTGCATACTTTTACAAAACGTAAAAGTTTTGAATTAAATCCAAAATCTGAATGAAAGACAGATGTGATGTAAAAGCTTACATTTTTCATAATTTGATTATATAATAAACTTAAATCTTCTTTTCTTCTTGTATGTATGTGAAATACTTAAAAAGTGACAAATAAAAATATTCCTATGTTCATGGATCTTTCTTATTTTAAACTCTAAATGTATTTAAATTAGAGATGATGTATTTTCCCTTAACAGACAAGAGGTTTAGACCTCTGAACTAAAATAAAAAATTTACCTCAATAAAAATGTTAATAATAAATGCAACTATAATATAGCCGACTTTTAGATGAAAGAAGGAAGTAATTATTTTGTTTCTTATCTACAATAATCCTCAGCCACTCCAATTTAACATAATCTTTTATTATTCTCATCAGTTGTCAATTTTTTGTGTCATTGGTCACTCATTGTGATCCTTTATTGTTTGTTGTATGTGGTTTTCACTTTATTCTTTTTGTTAGCTTTACTTCTTTATTGTTTGTGTTTTAGACATGTTACTTTAAAAGTTGTATTTTTGTTTTAACAGATTTATTTTCAGAGAACTTGCTCTTGTCGTCATAGGTATTATTTTACTATCTTTATGTCGCAGTATATCAGTTTTTTAACTATTTTTTTTTTTTTACATTAATGTATATATACTATTACATTTAACACTGGAACCGCCAACTTTTCACAGTACCTGGAACCGCCGAGGGGGGTCATTTTGACCCCATTGCTGCAATAGTGATGCTAAGATGTAATTTCTAGAAGTTGTTGATAAGTGGCTCATCACATATACTCATTCACTTGGTAAAATATACGTTTAAAAATGTATATTTTAAATATTTTTTCCTTTAAGAAATAAATTATTATCAAGATTGCACTGATTCAAAATCAGCAAACTGCAGGAATTTTACAACAAACGACAAATATACTATAAGAGAAAAACAGATTTCTCTATCTTAATTATTTTAGAACAGATAAAGTGGCCTTATATTGCGCTCTCACTCTCTCCCTCTCCCTCGCTTGCTTTCTTTTGCTCTTTCATGCAAGCAAATAGATTTTTACATTTATCAACAAACTAGGAACTGTAAGTTAACACAAACATGGAAACACTAATCAAATAACAGATTATTTATTTTAACAATAACAGATTTCAGTATTTTAATTATTTTAATTGCGTGCTCTCCCTCACACGCACACGCATATATTATTAACAGTCAGTAGATGTTGACTATGCACTTCATTGGCATTTCATGCACATTTTTGTAGTTTTGTTTTAGTGCACTTGTGCAACTCCTCCTCTTGTTCTCAGGGATGGCCTGTGAGATTTCAGGTTTTTGTGCTGGCTTTTGTGCTATGCATGCTGGTTTTTGTGCTTACTGCGCAACAGCCTGCATAGCTCCAGGATAAAATATATGCGCCTGTGCAGCTCCGATACTGGACCCACACGTTTGTGCAGTAATGTCCAGTACGTTGTAAAATATTGCAACAGGCCATCTTCTGGTTACAGCACAGACAGAGTATTGCCTCAACATTTTGTCAAAGTTGGATGATGATGGCTTCGAGCGTTAATAAGCAAACGGGAGTAGTGGCGTGGCGCAAAAAATGACGACTTATATTATATTTATATAATGTGGTAAAAATGACTACCTCGGCAGTTGCAGTATTAAATAGTCTTTTTTTTATCACACATTCAGCAAAAAATAAGGAATTGAAAATGCTAGGGGGTAGAAATGACATGTGAATTTTTTATTACCCTGGTACTTGCATGGCTCCTTAGAAAACAATGAACATAGCAATTAATAAATACAGCAAGAGAAGAGACAAAAACTGCTTTTACACCTTCTATTGCAATTTTGAATATCCTGTTAAGCTGTTAAGGTAAACCAATGCTCTAGCATGATTTAATGTCCCTCTAAACAATGTGCCTCATCTTTTGACTTCTTAAACCAGTTTTCCCTTGTCTACCTTGATGATATTGTTACCTAATCGAAGATCACCAGTACAGCAACTCCGCAACATCTTCTCATAAACATACTATAACATGAGAGTAGACTTTAATCAAGCATCCTTAATGATCCTGGGTTACATCTTCGATGATGGAAATGCTGCCACGGATTTTTTCTATTTTCAGTTTTCTCTGCATCTTTTAGTACCTAACGTCTCTTCAAATCCCCAGTCTGTCACCGCAAATGGTCACTCATGCTGAGCCAGGTTCAGCTAAATGGTTCTTTCCTTTAGAGGGGAGTTTTTTCTCTCCACCGTCGCTCCATGCATGTGTTACAGAGTGAAAAAGTATGTTTTTGCATGGTCATTTTTATATTTTTATTAATATTGGAGCATGCTTGTTTGTATTTTGATTTTCATATTAGTTTTCATTTGGATTTTACTATGTTTATATTGTTAGATATTTATTTCCTCTGTAACGCCCAAAGCCAAGACTGGTTTGATGGTGAGGAGGCGGGGCACAGTAATGGTGGCAACAATTAAGACAACATAAAAAGAGTCTGAAAGGCAGAGGCAGGGGAGCTGGAAGGGAAAGGCCCAGGCCCCAGGTGAAGAACCCGCATTCCAGGCACAGGGGCCCAGTGGATCCACAGACAGATGGCCGACACTTGTTATTTCTGTCAGATAAAACGAGGTGGTAGGGCATTGGTACTGGTGTTTCTCCTTTGCTTCTCCTTTTTAGTTTCCATACTCTAAAAGGAGGCACGCTATGGTGGGTGTGAAGCGACATGGAAGCCGCGGTGTGGTGGAGAGCAGCTGGTAGGATCTGAGTGGACTCCACCGTGGGAATTGGTAGTGATGGACAGTTACTTATTTTTAGAGAGTTTTATTACCTGTTTTTAATAATTTTTTGGGCACATCATTACAATGTGTTTTCAACCTGACAAACCTGACACTTGAATCTGATCAAAGTCAAAGCAGTTATTGACTGGTTTTATCAAGTTTCATCAATTTGTTGTAAATGTCAACTTCTACAGTAATTTCAAACAAATAACAACCAAATTGCAGCTTTACTCACTTATTTCAACTCCCCCAAGAACACATTCACCTGGATCCCCAAAGCAGATGTAGGAATCTGTGAATAAAAGAACAAATTCTTTTAATAACCTATCTTTGTTCAGTTTGTTGTCTAGCCCAAAAAATTATCCGGGACATTGATGACTTTAAATCAGCTTTCTCTAGACTGTTTTTCTAGTGTTTACTTTTCGATATTACAGTTTATCCATGTGCAGTTTTGTGTTGTAGTTTCTGCACCACAAAATTAAACTACAAAACAGGGGACTATAAACTCCTGGTTATTAAGATTTTGTTTGAGGAGGTGTCATTGGTTGGGTAGCCTAATGCCCTATTTTGGTTTGGATAGATCATTAAAGTCTTGGTCAGTAACATCAGTCTCATTTGCCTCGTCATTTATGAGAAATTGCGCTCTCTTCCCAGTATTCACCAACCAACAACATCTAATTTCTATTATTAGAAAGTGTGGGGCACGCTGGAACATTACATTTAAACAACAAAGAGATCCTGACAAACCTCCATCCAGAATGCCTGAACTGGTGCACAGTACCATAGCGCATGCAGATAATCATCAGGTGTGTTATCTGTGCACTGTAAGCAGATATTTGTATGTTTAAGACCCATCTTGAACATCCTTTGTCCTGTGTAATGTGTTCTGTGAAGAATCTTATATTGTATAAGTTTCAGATTTGGGTTTATTAGGGTTCTAAAGGTGTTACAGCATATTAGCGACCAAACATTATGATCTGATTCTAACGATAAGTCTGTCTCCCATTTTAAATATGGTAAAGAAATGGAATTGTCTATCTTGGATATTAGTTTGTATATTTTTGAGAGGTATTTTGGGGAGCAAATGTTCAAGAATTCTGCTACCCTGAAAGGGAATTGTAGATCTAATTGCTTAACAATGTATTTTTCATTACTTACTGCCTTTATTTGTTGGTATTCTAAGAATCTGCTGCTATTTATTCCATATAGTGTTATAAGTGTATCAAATGAAATAAATTTACCATGTTGAGCTATTTGCTCCAGAGTCTTTATTCTTTTGTTTTTCCATACTGTAAAGTTTAGCATTTTTTTGTTTTGCAGGATGTCAGGGTTGTTCCAAATGGGTGCTAATTTACCTGGAAAGAGTAAGGATTTTGTTGTTCCCACCAGGCTGTCAGAGAGGAGCTAATGTTGATGCTTTTAAAGTATTTATGATGTTTAATGCTCGGTCTACCAAATAGTAAATCACAGATTTCCAGATTCTCACAGAATGTTTGTTCTATATCCATCCATTCTTCATCTCATGGGTTACTTGTAAACCAATGTGAGATGTATTGCAATCTATTAGCTAGAAAATAGTGCTGAAAGTTTGGTAATTCTAAATCACCACAATCTTTACCTGTTTGTAGCGTTTTAAGGCTGATTCTTGGTGGTTTGTTCTTCCATAAAAATTTGGAGATACAGGAGTCTAGTGACTTAAACCAAGCAGAGGATGGCCTTGTGGGTATCATTGAAAATAGGTAGTTTACTTTAGGAAGGACCATAATCTTTATGGTGGTGACTCGGCCCATGAGTGATATAGGCAGGGGATTCCACCTTGTAAGACCGTCTTCTATTAGTTTTAAAAGTTGAATGTGATTCAACTTTGTCAGCTCTGAGAGCTTTGGCGAGATGTTTATTCCCAGGTATTTAATGTTTCCTTTGATCAGCATATTAGATTCTGGCTTTAAATCCCTTTTAATAACTATAATTACCTGGTCATAATAAGTAAAATGGCAGATGTAAATATTATAGGTCTGTTCCATATTAAGTACAAAGAAAGTTTTCTTCAAATTGTAAGCTATTTTTTTATAATTATTATTTTGTGATAGATTTTGGTTTTGCAGATTTTATGGTGTATGTTGTTAAACATTTTAGCTTGCACAAAAAAAAAGCTGACATGCTTCTGTCGCTGGTTATTAAGCCGTGGGAGTAAATAATATCTTTCTGAGCAATAAATTGTATCATGTTTTTGTTAGCTTACTTCTGTGTATGTATTTTCTTTAGATTTATCTAAAAAAACGTGTACAGAAAACCGACAAATACATGAAAAATGAAATACTAGCAAAACGATGTCAACAGAAGCTCATTATACATACAGGACGTGCCCTTTTATCGTATATTCTGAGATAACCAATCAGATGAATTTGACAGCCGGGATCTCCACACCCCCCTCAGTTACTAGAACATCTTTTGTCTGAATGAACACAGTGTCAGCATGACTCTGTTATGGTTCACGATGCTACTGCTTCATGAAGGACGTAAGTACTGTTTTTTATGAATTTTGAAATACAATTTGCTCCTTCAAGTATGTGAAATAGGTTTTTTCGTTATTTTGAATATACTTAAAAAAAATTTTTTTTTTTTTAAACGTGATACTGTTTTTATATGTTGCTATTTCTCCCAACGTAGATTCTTTGGCTCCAGTGGTCTCAGTTGATCTGGGTCAGTCTGTGACTTTGACATGTAATTTTAGTAAGAAGAATTTGAGCAGACCATGGCTTTACTGGTACAAGCAGAGTGCAGGAGATACTTTAGATTTAATTGTGATGCAGCGGGAAAGTATCACCTCTAAATATGGAACACAATTCTCCTCTTCAAGATTAAAAGCAAGGTCAACAGTGGATAGAAGCAGTCTTACAATTTTGACAACAGTTCAACAAGATGAGGGAATGTATCACTGTGCACAAATGTTTGCACAGGAATTCACGTGGAGTGGGAATTATTTATCAATAAAAGGTAGGTAATTTTGTCTTCTACTAATTAACTTGCTTAATTCACAAGTTTTTTAGTGTGTATTTTTGTCTAAAATCCATCTGAACATGATTATGCTAACTAAAAAAAATTTCTTTAAATAAATTGAAATGGAATTTGTACATTAACATTGGTACTTTCATAAGAAGCCTACTTTTTAAAAAACAAGAAAACATCACCGTGTTCAAAACACGTTGTAAAACATTTAAGCTGGCGCTATAATATAATTTTAATATAAAAGATAATACAATATGATATTATCACTCATTATTATCACAGAGTAAAGCAAAAAATGTACATAGTTATTTTCTTTGAGAAGAAACACTTAAAATTTTCAACCAATCCCTTTTTTTATTTGCTTGCAATAGAAGTGTTGTAACTTAAGAGTTTGTTTCAGTATTTGACTACATTGTATATTTTTACTGATTAGTCTTTTTTAACACTAAATTACCCCACAAAATCGAACTATTTAACGGTGAATGTACAAATTTAAATAATAGCAATAATACTATTAATAAAAAAAGTAAAAACTAACTTTAAAGTTGGACTTACTTTCAAGAGAGCTCTATGAAATATGATAATTACTATTTTACACGGACCTTAAAGTGGAATTCAAATTACTCTCTACAATTCATAGGATAAATTTAAAGATTCTTAAAGATGTTTTTGACAAAATTGATAAAAAAAATGACATAAAAATTCTAGTACAACCAGTTTTAACGTTTTGAGTGTATCACTGGTACATTATCACTTTTTTATCATTATTTCACAGTGAACTCTAAGAAGACATCAAGCTACACTCTAATAAGCACAAATACTGTCCATAAACCAGATTCAGAGACCCTGCAGTGTTCAGTCCTCTCAGACTCAGAGAACACAACCTGTGCAGCAGAACCAAGTGTTTTCTGGTTCAGAGCCGGATCAGACAGATCTTTTCCGGATATCATATACGCTGGTGGAAAAGGAGCTGAAAACTGTTATGAAAGATCTGATTCTCAGAAGAGATGTTTTTATAATTTCTCCAAGAGCATAAATTGCTCTGATACTGGGAACTACTACTGTGCTGTGGCCACATGTGGACAGATATTATTCTCAAAGGAATCGAACCTTAAAAATGGTATGACTTTGTTTATATATCATTTGATGTATTGTACAAGCTGGATAAAAGCAATTAGGTACATCAAATAAGATATTTTGCATTTATCTCCTAGGTGAAACAAATAAAAACCAGATGATTGTGATCACAACAGTCACAATAATCTGCTTGGTTATTTCTGTAATTGGTAATTTTATTTTGATTTGCTTCCGATTACGAAGATCAGGATGTCAGCAAAGTAAAGGTCTGTTTCGTTTTCTGAATTACATATTTTAAAGATTTTCTTACAGGAAAGATTTTCGTTCAAACCAAAAAACAAAATAAACCTCATATGCACTTAAACTACATAATCATATGTTGATGTTCATTCCATGTATACAGAAAGAAGAAGTGACTTCAGCCAAATAAAAAATAATGTAAGTAATTGATGAAATTACCTAATTTGTTTATTGTAACTATTTCCATCACAAAACAACTTGAAAATGGAAATGTGTTTTTCCAGACCGAAGATGGGCTTGATCTGAAATACGCTGCGTTACATTTCTCTGAAGGGAGAACATCAAGACTAAAGAAGAAAAGAGAGATAAGGGCAGAAGAATGTGTGTATTCGCAGGTTAAAGGATCACTTTAAATCAACTGTGTGCCAATTTGTATACAGAACCCAGCTTGTGAATGCATACTTTTACAAACACTTAAAAGTTGTGAATTCAATCCCAAATCTAAACTGAATTCAGATGTGATAAAAAAGAATAATTTTTTAATATTTTGCATATATATTAAACTTATATCTGTTTGCTTTTTTGCAGTTATGTGAAATATTTTAAAAGTAAAAAAAAAAAATCCCTTTGTCGATGGATCTTTCTAATTTTAAACTCTTGATTTATTTAAATGAGACATATCTGTATGGTTAAACCCTGGATGACGTATTTATCCAAAACAGACAAGAGGTTTACACCTCTGAAAAAAACAAAAACAAATCAACCTTAATAAATATGTAGATAATAAATGTAACTATAATATAGTAGTTTTAATTAGTCTTTTAATTGGAACAACCATCTGCCACTCCCATTAATCATCATATTCCTTATGATTCTCAGCAGTTATGGATTTTTAGTTCCCTTTCATGATCATTTATTATTTGTCATTTTACCTTTATTATTTTTATTATTTTTTTTTCATTGTTTTTGTTTTAGAGATGCTACTTTGTGTTTTTTTCCGCAGCTTTGTTTACTGTATTTTTGTAGATTAGGGTCTTAATTCATGGCTTCTATCCTCCTGTCTCCAGTCTGGAGACAGGAGGAGAGGCAATGAGATGACCAGGAGGATATGGTACGTTTGGACCAGTCTATGTTGGGGTTATGGGACGAGAGCCAGTCAAAACCTAGGATGATCTCTGGTTGTGAGGAGGAAAAAACAAAGAAAGACCTGAGTTCCATTTTGTTGCCTGTAACAATAAACTCCAGAGGGTTGATGACGTGAGTGATCTGGGGAAGGGGACTGCCATCTAGAGCAGAAACTCGAAGGGTTAATGGTGTTGGGAAGCCGAAGACAAGGCTGATCAGTGTTTATGGATAGGTCCATCTGTGGCCTTGTATTCACAGATGGACCCGATCGGGGTGCTGGTGTTGAGACTTGTGCTGAGATTTTACCTTTTAGTGATGGACAGTGGGCAATGTAATGGCCAGGAGTGCCGCAGTACAGGCACTCCCTGGACTGCATCCTCCGCTGCCACTCCTCCGGGGTGAGACAGGTTCGTCCAACCTGCATTGGTTCCGGTCCTCGGGGTGATGACCTATGGGGCTCAGGTGGAACCTGGTTAACCTGATTGTTGGAGGGAGCGGACAGAGGCTGGACGGCTACGGGGGCTTGGCTAGCAGACAATCTGTGGGAGGTTCTTAAACAATCCCTTTCCCTCAGACAACCCTCCGCTCGGGCCGCTAATGAGATAAAACCCATCCAAGGTTGCGGACTCATCAAATAAGGCTAATTCATATTGTACTGAATCGAAAAGTGCTCTTAAGGGCACGAGGGTCCCATTCTAAGCGTGCACCTATAGTGCGGAACTCTATAGCGAACTCAGCCACAATTCTAGAGCCCTGTCTAATCCTTTGAATCTATCAGGATAAAGTTACATAATCTGTCTCGTGCTCAAAACCTCCATGAACTAATTTTGAAGTCCTGGTAGGCAATATTAAACTCTGGGTAACGGTGGAACCTAGATGAAGCCCATCTAAGCGCCATACCGGTCAGCTGACCGATAATAAATACTATCTTTGCATCATCATTGGGAAAGGACTGCGGGGAGTGAGTATTGCATTGGTTTTGCAACATGTAGTTTGTTTTTGGGTTATTTTACATATGTGAAATTTATGTAAATGTTTGAAATTAGCATAAATGTAAAACATATTGTCGCCATTCATCTTCATATTTCTTCTTGTGTTTGTTGAACTTCATGGTGCATTTTATTTTATCCTAATTTTCTTATCATGGCTGAACTTGTCAATAAAAATGTGGTTTGGTTTCTAAATGTGATTCAGCTGATTTGTCTCATACAAATGTAAAATTGTAAATAAAATGTCTCATTTATATTTTACCCCAAAAAAATGTTAAGACTGGTGTTTTTAGGTTGCATTTGAAATTTATTTTGGTAGTATACTTTAATAATTTTATTTTTTGATTAAATTTGTGTTGACTTTCTGATCTTTCTTTAATAGTTGCTAAGGTCTTCCAATATTATATTAGTTTTTGTTTAATTTCTTTTTTCCTTTCTAGATCCCCTTTTTGTTTAGCTTCCTGTGATTTTCTGTTAATCTCCTAGCTTCAACTGCCCTGCTTAACACTCTCCCCAAAGAACAAAATGGTGCGTGTATCACTTTCAATACAACGGGTTGTGATCTGTAAAACACAAACAGGTGCACGCAAGCATACCTTATACTAGTGTGACCAAACAAAATAAATATCTACTTTTTATGTCTTGTCTGGGGCGTCTGGTGGGAGCGCTGAGATTGATATGGATGTGGTATGGGATTCACACATGCACAGAGTGTGCAGAGCAGACAACAAAGCAATCACATGAAATGCAGATGTGAAAAGTGCAGCTTTTACATATGAATAGCAAACAATGTGTAACTTAATGTCCAAGTCTTGATCCTGTCCATGTTTTATTAATGAGAACCCTGTCTTCCATATGAGTTTGCATGACGTGTGAGTATTTAAGCATTTGATTTCATCAGTTTAAAGCAAATTTCTGCTCCTACATCACTCATGTGAAACTTTAACAGTATTCTACACAGAATATCCTCTGTATTATTTTGTTTGGAGACATTCTTCATTAAATTTGATCAATATTATTAAACTGTTTTCTTGGCCTATTCCACAGCCAAGCTAATGAGTAACAAAAGTCAAGTTATGTCTAAAAGGTACAATAATGTCCAATCTTTTGCAATTGCCTGCTTTCTGATTAGCGTCAGACTCTTTTCGAGCAGTTAATAATTTACAAAAAAAGGTTACAATGTGGATGTTTATCTAGCCAGGTGCAATAAAAGAAACAAAATCTTGTCTACAACAATACCTTGGCGGGGATGGGGGGAACAAAGGTACAAAGGTACAATATCACAGTAAAAAAAAAGGGAAAAAAGATTATCTTTATTGCAGCTGAAACATATTTGTGTTGCAGAAATAATATTCTTTTAAATATCTTTAAAAGTTCCTACTGAAAAAACGTTCTTCAGCTTCATTGCCTATTCTTTTCATACAGAATGATTAAAAGAGTTATCTAGATTTATTGTAAATTTCTGGAACACTGAACTTAACATGTTGGCCCATGAAAAGTGTGATGGAACTTCAACCTCACATACATTTACAACAAAGAATTAAAAAAAGGAATTTTGTCTAAAAATGTATTTATTTTACGTGTTTTCAGATTGTTATTTTTAATTTCACAAGTTGATTTTTGGAAATTTTTGTTTTATTGCCCATTTTATCATATTTTCTTAGTCTGCCTTCAATGAGTCAAGACTGAGTAGACAGAGACTGGCAAAATGCCAAAGGGATGTTTTATGCAGGTTTTCATACAGAATGATTTTATAATTACCCTGCAGTTCGCAATACGCTAAAGCGACAATATCAACCGAGTCAAAATCTCTTCCATAAAGAACAAGTTTTCCACCTGTTTTACCAGTTCAAGTGACTTAGAAAAACTGCTGACTGCAATACAAGAAGTGTTGATGTGTTGTTTGAGAAATGACTGATTAGAGTAAGCAATGAAGACAACAACATCTCTATAAACCTGAATCCATAACAGATTTATTCTCCTTTAAAAAAAAATCATGGAGTCAATAACCTGTTTAATTCTAAGAAGCAGAGAAAGAAGTCACAGTCAGCAAAAGCAGCTGGATTTTGTCAAATGGAATGTCGCCTGACATCCAATCTGAGGCCCAGGGCAGATACACCACAGCATCCAGTGAGGTTCCTTAGGCAAGACCCTTTGACCTACTAACCACCTGGTTCCGCAAATGGCTGCCTCGGTTTGATTAAACCAGTTGTGAATTTCCCCACTGTGGTACTAATAAACGATTATTATTATTATTATATTAAGACACAGTTCAATTGAAATGTACATATAAAGAAAATATGCATCAGTTTAGGGCAGTGCAATAGAAATGTATGTTAAATTTCCCCAAGATGAACACACAAAGATGAAAATTGAAAAGTGTGAAATACATAATGAATCCACATAAACATTATCAACATAATAATTTTGCAATTTTATATTTGGATTCATAACAGTGTATATTGCAGCTAAACTAAAAGTATATTGTAAAGATTTACATACATTCATGGAATTAACATAACTTTGAATGAATTTAACTTAATTTTTTTAATCATCCACAATCACCAACAAATAAATTATTTTTATGCTTTTTTATGCTGGATTTAAATGTATTTGTCACGAAATGGTGTAATGTTGTGCACCCAAATGCAACAATGTAACACAGAGAGCGTATACTGGCGTGGCGTGGAGAGGTGCAGCAGAACAAAGATCGGCAGCCTGGATACAACAAGGACGAGGAGGAGGATGAGGATAAGGATAAGGATAAGGATAAGGATGAAGATGAGGATGACGACGACGACGACGACAACAACAACAACAACAACAACAACAACAACAACAACAACAACAACAACAACAACAACAACAACAACAGGGACATATAATGTGGAGGATCGAGCGGTGAGTGGAGTGGAGAACCAGGTATATAAGCTGGGAGGATAAGTAGTGGGACAAAGGAAGTAATTAGATAGCAGAGTGATTACAGGTGTGCATGGTTAAGAGACAAACAGACTGAGGCAGAGAGAGAGAGTGTCAACAGGAATCAAGAGGGAAATGTAAACAATGGGAGAAGGAAAACACAGAAAACAATTATATTAATCAAACAGAACTACTAGACATACAAAGGGAGGCACTAAAAACTAAAATGGTAAAAATAAGGAGCAAAAGTAGAATATGTCTAAACATGCTGAGAAAATAACTAGAAACTATAACTTAGGAAACACTAACCACAATCAAACACAGACCATGACAGTATTGGCCTGTGGTTTATTTTAGCTGAAAGTAGCAGCACATTTGTGGGTACTGAAAGAAGCTTCAAAGGTCTCTGTGCAGTGTTTCATGTGGTGTAAAGGGGTGCACTTGTTGTGTCTTACTTTTTCCATCCACACTTTTGCACACTGTTTGGGTAAGCAAGGTGTTCATGTGTAACTAAAGCAGATTGGACAAAGGAAGAAAGTAGCAAAGAGAGAAGTGGTCAGATTGTCGTCCAGCAGTTTAAGCCTATAGCAGCAGAACAATAAAAATAACTTAAATAACCTGGTCTTCATGTCTGTCTTTAGAGTGAGACATGAAGAAGGTAGAGCAAAGGAAAACCATCTGTCAAGACTAAGTTCTTCCCCCAACCAGTTTAGGCTGTCTTATCTACCTCTTTCTAACAATAACCTTTATCAAAAATGAAGGTTTTAAGCCTAGATTTGAAACTAGACAGGGTGTCTGCCTCACAGACTAAAGCTGGAAGCTGGTTCCACAGGACAGGAGCCTGATAACTAAAAGATCTGCCTCCTATTCTGCTTTTAGAGATTCTAGGAACCACCAGTACACCTTGCAGTCTGAGAGCGAAGGGCTCTGTTAGGGACATAAGGAGTAATCAGGTCTCGGATATATGATGGAGCTTGATTAGTGAGGGCTTTATAATTCTTGCTCCATAATTTTTCCTGGATAACCAATACATGTCTGTTTACAACCACAGAGAGTGGTTGTAACCCGCAGAAGATTAATGAAGATGCTCTTACAACTACATTGCAATCAACCACTGTTTAGTGTTAAAATCCTATTGCTTAGCTGTAACAAAAAGTATTTTCTTGTTAAACATTACTTTTCTTAATACCCTTTAATACCAAACAATAACACGTCATATTCTTAGTTTTATACGCAGTGTAATTGTATTATAACAACACCTGGTGACTATAAATATTCATATTATCGTAAATATTAACAAAACTGACACTGTGGTGGTTCTAGGTTAACCCTATGCCATAAATAAAGATGCTACCTTCATAATACATTTTTTACCATGTTAAACAGAACCGTTCATCCGGTTATACACTCATCTCAACTCCTAAAATACTAGTCACAAGTCAAAACAATATAAAGTAACAACACCCACTACTCATTGTACAGACAGGAGACACTTTTTAATGTTATATTCTGTGATAACCAATCAGATGGACTTGACAGTAGGGACTGCCACACCTCCTCCTCTTACTTAAGGATCAAGAATACGATTGAACACACACAATGTCATAATGACTCTGTTATGGGTGACACTGTTATTTGTTCATCTAGGGTGTAAGTAATACATATTTATGAATTCTGAAAGATTATTTTGTTGTTCAAAGATGTCAAAGATGGTTCTGATCTAACTTATTTTCATCATGTCCCTTATTAATTCACATGTTTTTCACTAACAGTTTTTTTGTACTATACTACAGATGCTTTGGTTCCAGTGATCACCGTTGAACTTGGTGAATCTGTGACTTTGACTTGTGCTTTGACTGACAAATATCAGAGCACCAAAAAGCTTCACTGGTACAAGCAGAGTGCAGGAGATCCTCTGAAATGTATTGTGATTCAGCAAGATTATATCAATCCTATGTATGGACCAGAATTTTCAGCATCAAGATTTAATGTGACAAGAACACAAAAAATGAGCGATCTAACAATTATGAAAACAGTGGAACAAGATGAGGGGATGTATCACTGTGTTCAAATGGACCTGTTTGGATCTGCCTGCACTGGGATCTATTTGTCGATAAAAGGTAAAAATCTAGATACTAATGTGTTCTGTGTGTTCCTAGCAAAATAACTTAAAAAACCTCAAATACTTCCAACATAAGATGAAAGTTACCACTGTAATA
This sequence comes from Orestias chungarensis, assembly GCA_032876305.1. Classification (NCBI taxonomy): domain Eukaryota; kingdom Metazoa; phylum Chordata; class Actinopteri; order Cyprinodontiformes; family Cyprinodontidae; genus Orestias; species Orestias chungarensis. Next base: position 2,607,014 of record JAVLVB010000433.1, on the reverse strand, counting down.
TCTCTATTTTTGTTTCTTTATTTGTGCTATACAGAATGTACATTACCATAATCAAATATTCTTATTATTTAATTTTTTGTAGTAAACCCTAAGAGGACCATGAGCTACACTGTCGTTCAGCAGTCATTATTTTTTCCTCCCCATCATCCAGCAGACCAGGTGACCTTACAGTGTTCTGTCCTCTCTGACTCCCAAAACACAGCGTGTTCAGATGAAGCTACTGTGTTTTGGTTCCGAGCCAGATCAGATAAATCCTATCCAGATCTTATTTACACTGATGGGAAAAAAAAATGAAAGTTGTGACAAAAGATCTGAATCTCCAAGAGAATGTTTTTATAACTTTTCTAAGAACATCAGCTCCTCTGATACTGGGACATACTACTGTGCCGTGGCCACATGTGGACAGATATTATTTGGAAATGGAACAAAAATTGAACATGGTATGACTTTGCATATACCAATTTATGTAAAATAGAAATCAAGGTAATAATGATTTCAACATATCTGACATACCTGTTTTTGTTTTCTAGATAAAACATCTAAAATCAGCATTCTGTGGATCACAGTAGTGGGATTAGTCATTTCGATGATTAGTAATATTGTTTTAATCTGCTTTCAAACACAGAAATTGAGATGTCAACACTTTAAAGGTTTGTTTGGTTTACTAAATTATATAAATTTTTTAACATTTTGAAAAATCTATACTTGTGAAATTAAATAAAAAAAACTAATATTTTTTTGCTAAAAATACCTTAATATGACTAACCTGAAAAATCATTTGTTCCATGTTTACAGAAAGCTCTTCTTCACAGACGAGAAGCACGTTTAATCAAAAACAAGAGGATGTTGTAAGTAATTGAATTTCAGTGAACTGCTAGATTTGTAGTTTACATTTTTGAAAAGCATACCTGTGCATTTCAATGTGCCAGTGGAATGAAGATTTATTTTTTATTAAACAGACTGATTATGGACCACATCTACACTACGCTGCGTTGCATTTCTCTGAAGGGAGAACATCAAGAGGAAAGAAGAAGAGAGAGTTGGCAACTGAGGAAAGTGTTTATTCCCAGGTTAAAGGATCAGTTTGAATGACTTTTATGGAAAAGTAAAGCATGAAATCCTGTAGTTACTGAACAAAAAGTAAAACAATTGTTAATTAAATTTAAACCTGTAAAGGAAGGGATGTGTGTAAAATCCAGGTGGCATTTATGTGAATTAATTTGCCTACATGGCAGCTTCTGTGAGTGACATGAATTCTGAATACAAGTTTAAATAAAATCAATGCCATGTATTTAAATTCCTTTAACTTTATATGTTACATTTAGAGCATCCAAAATAAACTCCTAAAAACAAACTAGTCTTGGCAAATAAAGATCAGTATAACGTTTTAATATTTTGTTTTCAAAGCAAACATGTCTGAAAGGAATAAAAGTCTTAATGCATTAAGTCCAATAAGCAGTGAGGTTTCGTTCTTTTTTGGGATGTTTTAATGGTTTCATGTATTTATTTTCTTTAAATTATTTATCTGGTACATGTTTACTCCTGTTTGTTATTTTAAAGTGGATATAGAGTTGAAGCCATGGAGCAGAACTGAAATTCAAAGGATGAGATTTTAGTTCTGCACCTGTGTTATTTTTGGTTTGCTTTGTCTTTTATATTTTGCTTGATTTTTTTTGTTTCTATTAAAAAAACTACAAATAATACAGTTTTAGTTAAAGCTTTATTCTTTGCAACCTCACATTTTGTAGTATTAAACTATGCAACAAATGTGTGTTTTATCATAAAGTAAAAAGTCCTAATGCTTTAAAGGCAACTACTATTATTTAATTAAAAACACATGTTATTTTCATCTTTTTACAGGTGGATTATAAAAAAAATACAAGCCTTTTATTAAATATTACTGATACGTCAAAAACGTTTACAGGCTTATTATTTTTAAGACGTTTTTGTCCTCCATTTTGGCATTTACAGTTACTCTTTTTTCTTACTTTTACTACTTATAACAAAACAAATTTATACATGACAAAAGGCTTACAGTTTTCATCTTAATTCACTATCCTCACTATCCTTTTTAGGTATAATTTGTTTCAATCATTTTGCAACACTGATCTGTTACACTGTTAGATCTGAAAGTTTTTTGGAAATGAGAAGTACAACATGCAGCAAACACACGGAGAAGGTTTACTACTTACTCATGTGCATTGGTTGAGGTGACAAGGTAGCTCACGCATTTAGTGAATAATGTTAACAATTATACAATTAGTTTTTAAATGAAACTTTCGACCTACTAATAAAATCTTTGTAAAATCTTTGTTTTTTTATGAAAATCTCTTCGTTACTATCTGAGATTGAGATAATATTCAGAGAGTGCTTGTGTCAAAAGTCCTAAATGAAGAATAAATTCATAAATGTTTTTGAATGTGATCAGATTTGAAAAACTCCTCTACATCTTCTATGACATGCACAATGCTTTGATGATGTGGTTGCAAGAACTCCTGCTCCTTGTGCCTTGTTCTGGTGTTAGTCTAATAACTACAGTTTTTTGTCAGTGACCGCATAACCAGTCAATCACCAACAGATCTTTCCTAGTTTAAAGTTTATTTTAGTGTTCTTTTTAATTATTATGATGTACGTTTAATATGTTGTTTAATTTGTGTTTTATGGGAGGCATCTGACAGATTTAAACATCAAATATCCTTAAAGTCACAAAATATTCACCATCATCTACCAACAAATTTAGAAACGAAATGGGCAACTTGGGATGACAGTCCATCCCATTGTTTGCCTGTTTGTGCTGCAATATGCAGATCATTTGATTGAATAAGTTCCAGTTTTTCAAAATTTTAAGCACTATGAGCAGCAATTAGCTCAGACACCTGTTTGAATCAACTTGGTGTGTATTTTCTCATTAGCCACCAAGCTGAATAACATCTGAACCTTGTCGTTAGATTGCAGCAAACATTTTAGTCTTTCACTTCTTTTTCAATCTTGGCACAACACAGAAAGACTACTCACAAGATGATATATTGATTCCCTTCAAACTAACTGCCAACTAATATTGGTAGAATCAACCAAATGCATTTAAATTATGTTTGATAAATAAACATATTTGAAGAAAAAGGTCTCCAAAACAGCTCCTTATTAGTAGATATGTATTTTATTTATAAAAAAAAAAAAAAAAACTAGAGCCAAGAAACAAAATAGGGGATATTAATAATTCTACATTGTTACAAAAATAAATAATTAAATCTAAATAGGACATCAACAAAAATAAATGTATGTATTTATATACATATATTGGGTGTATGCATATTTCTTATTTTGTTTTTATTTATTTTCATTCTTCATTAAGTTTTTTTCATATCTATTTGAGTCACACATCTGGAAACAGAATTTCCCCACAGTAAAAAAATACGGTAATGAGCTATCGTTGTGTGTTTTCAGAAAAAATGTCAAGAATTAAAAACAAACAAAACAAACTAAAAAAACTTAATTAAAAAAAAGAATTGGGCCTATTAGAACATGAAAATTGTGTAAATTAGTCACATTTAAAGGGATCAATGTCGCACTCTGTGGGAGCAGTGATGGTGCAGTTTGACCTGAAGAATAGCTGACAGATGAGAAGAAAGTTTGGAGGGTGAGATGCAATATTAACTCATAAGTTTTGCGTAGTGTCTCACAAGCTTCAGTAAAAGTCAAGTAAGGAGAGTAGCTGATGTCGATTCTTCAGAATATCATTTCACTCCACTTCAATCTGTTCTAAGTGCTTACTCACTTCAACTTTTTTTTACATCTGTCAAAAAGGGGACTTTTCTTGTTTTGATAATTTAGTAATGTATATGTTATTGATATTTTTTGCATGTTTTTAATGTATTTAACAACACAGTAAAAAGTTCACATGTGTAAAACCAATTTTTTATCCACAATCTACTATTGTTTGATGACAGTCACTTGTGAAGTCGTGGGTGTGCCTGAAAGTGGCCTATCACCTGTTTCACAGATCCATAAGCGAAACTGTCTGAATACATAAAAGAGAAAGGTGATCAGAAGCCAGGCCTTGTGATAGCTGGCATATGGTGCGATGAGGAGCACGGCATGATTTGGGGGGTGATTGTCACGGCGGAGACAGTGCTCAGTGAATATCAACAGATATGATTGACAGCTGGGCGTGAAATAAAAACTCTGCCTGGGTCTTTTAGTATCATTTTTCACTGGTGTATGCAGAATTTCTCCTGCACTGAGAGGGTCATAAGAGATCCGTTGGACTTTTGGACAGTATTTTTGACTGCCGTTTGTGTGTTTTCACATGGCTATGATTTACTCACATTTACCGCCATACAATGGAGCCAATAGAGAGACAGTTGGGGTCAAAATGAAGACGGTGCTGCTACTGGCCTTATTAAATCTGTTTTTCAGGTCCTTGAAATGTAAATGCAGAGCACAATTTTATTCTGGTCTCAGAAGAGTTTGTGGGGTTTGTTTTTAAAAGAAAACTACTGCTGAAAAATAAAATGTGACTAAACCTGTGTTTGTCTCTTTTTGCTTGCATTCTGACTCGTTCTCCAATAATTTAAATGAAGTAACAAAAGGTTTGCATCTTACACGTTAAGTGAAAACAAGGCTGTAATCAGTATGATTTTCTTCTCAGTAACAAAAAAATGAGTCGATAACACTGATTGAATTATTTAATATAAAACATGATCATACGCAGATATTCCCTAACTTTAGTAGAGCTTGGCATTTGGAGATGTGCATTTGATTTCCGTCAGTTCAGGGAAATGCGGTACCTTTGCACAAAAAACCTTCATGTGCAGATAAAGCTGGGTAAAAAGCTGGTCTTTGACCTGTAGGCTCTTGTTCAAGACATTAAAACGATCAGTTACAGTATATCAGTAAAAATGGATCCATACCTAAGCCACCTCACACCAAAATGCTACAGTAGGTTCCTTTATCCAGCATTAACATCAGAGTAGAATTTTTTTAATTCACTGAGGTTGTGGCCAACCGCTGAATTGTTTTGACATTTTTCACACCTGTGCACATGATATTGCCAAACTGGACTGCCATGGCATGGGGGATTTTCTTCAGGGTTGATGCAGAGCATTTTGACAGCCTTAATTTAATCTCTGCTCTTTTGTACTTGGCGAATATCATAGATGCCATTCTGCTGTGAACTCAGGTCACTGATGGAGCCCCGTCCGATGTTATTGCATACAGTCTGACCAATTTATGTCCAGTCTAGTCAACAGCACCTAAAACAGCTTGAAAATGTCCTTAGCAGTGGTTTACTTTAGACACTGAAGAAAGAGAATTTCCTCTCCAATTCAGAAAAACATAATTAAATCCCTGCAAAAAAAACAAACAGCTTTGCCATGTCTGTCAGTTGCATCTCATCAAATGAAACTGAGTAGAACTTGAGAACCAAAGCTTTATTTGGTAATTGATGTCTTAAGTTAGATGACACATTTTCGTTTTCCCACACTGGGAAGGGGGATGGTACCAAGTTCTACTATCTAATCTCAAATCTTAAAAATTGATTAGAGCCTTGCTGAGTAGGTAATAGTGGAAAAGAGGGTTTATTTAATAGATAGAGATTTACTAACAGGTGGAGGAGTAAGTGCTACAGGACAAGTTTTGTTCCTGTGCTTTCAGCCTGCAGAACTCTGTTTTAACACTGGCTATTTATTATTTTATGGGCTATTATTAGGATTATAAATGTAGACTGTATTTATGGTGAGGTGTTTTAATTATTTTTTGTTTTTGCATAGTATTTTGCACTTAATAACTATTTAATTACATCATATTGATCTGTTGTGTGCTTATGTCTAAAATCTTGTTTACAAAGAAAGCTGCCTCACGTAACAGTAATCAAATCTATCTACTGGAATACATAAAGCTGTTTGATTCATTGATTGTGATGTATGGGTTGCCAATTTTGAAGACCCAACAGGTCATTAGTGGGTTGTAATGATGCAAGATTAGGTGTTATCCAATCTTGGATACATCATCAAACAACTTGTTTGCCTTTCCAGTAAGCAATATACCACTAGGCTTGTAATGTCCTTAAAATGGTTTAACAGTTGTTTCTTGCCAAAAATATATCAGCGTAACTGGCCTATAATACTTTAAACCTGTAATTGTGCAATTCGTTAATTAGGATAATGGTAAAAAACTAAAAATAAAACTCAGACAATTTCAGAGATATGTCAAAGGTTTATATAGTAATTTTATAAAGTAAAATATAACACAACTAGCTTTACACATGAATCTTTGATTATCCATTAAGCATAAAAAAAATGAAAGATTAACTTGCTCATAAGAACAAACGGTACCTCAGCTATTTGACTGCAGGCCTTGATCCATGTTTTACATTGTTCCAGACTCTGTTTGACTTTTTCAATTATATATGTAATGTATATCATCTAGGGAGATGATCTGTGCTTTTGTTGGACAGGTCTCCACCAGGGGCGGATCTAGGATTCCAGCAGATTAGGGGCTTAGCCCTGAGGGCGCAGATGCCAATATTGTTTTTCCGTCTTTTTTTGTTGCCTTGCACACAAAACTATTTTTTTTTGTTCAGGATCCAGGCTTGGATATCTGCCACTGGCCTATCTATTTAAAATTTGTTACTGAGGTGTTCGACTCCTAAAAGCTGTTGGCAAGAAGAGGGAAACACTTCCTCTGCACAGGAAGGCAACATGGGGCTTTCCTCCGCATGTTGCCACTCTCTGGTAAATTCCAGTACTGCAAAGTGTGATCAGGGGCTCTTAAGGGAAACATCCGTGGCTGTAGCCCTAGTAGCCACCCCCTAGATCCGCCACTGGTCGCCACATACAGGTCTTGAGTCATCTGCTAAGAAGAAATTTTTAGCTTCTCACATTTAATAATTTTAGGTGTGAAAAATATATTGGTCTGCAAACATTTCTTTGCATAAACTAAAAACATGATGTCCCATGGCCAGTGAGGTGATTTAAGTCTGCGCCTGGGCTTTAAATAAACTACAATATGTGCTAGTATTATCTTTGATGGCTCTGTCCACTTCCATGCAGTCTTAACCCTTGTGTGGTATTCATATTGTTGTTATTCAGCTGGTTTTTGCGGACCTGGTGGACCCGTTGAACTTTGCGGTTTTTAATGCCTCACGATAAAAATTTTTTTGTTAAAATACTTAACAGATGTTTCCTTCATCCCAATTACAAACAGTATAAACAGAATATATATCGTTATTATTTGCCTTTAACCTTTATTAGACCCCATTTATAACTTCTTATTTAAAACGTAATAAAGAAAATCTATTTAAATCAAGATATGAGTGGAAACAAATTTACAAGTAAAGGAATTTTTTTTTAAAATACTGACATATATTTATTTGAACTCTGAAATGCCTGAATTGTATTAATACTTACATCCAAATCTGACCCTGGTGCAACAACACAAACTGAACACATATAGTAACACATGAACAGTAAATAATCAAGACAACACATCAGCCCAGTCGAGCTAGTCTGTCACCTCGGTTATCAAACTTCTTTCTTCAAACGGATAATCCTGGAAATGATTTAACATTTTTTCAGAGACATTGTTTCATGAAAAATGTAACTGCCAGTTTCTGCATCCCAAAGGGATCCTGCAGACCTGAACTCTCTAGCAAGGATAAGAACCCCAAATAAGGCATGTAAATGGGTTGGGTCCATTTCCTTCATTAAAAATGAATTCTAATATAGTTTTTTCACAGAAAATCAGCCAATGCCATGGAATTTGAGTTTGAAGAATACCACACAAGGGTTAACCACACAATATTTGCTTTTTTTATTTTGTAGCTGAAAGGAGCTACAAAATCCAAATAGTTGGATTTAAATGATGTTCACTTCTCTAAATCTATTCAGAGCATGGCACAGCAGTAAAAAGCCCTACCAAGAATTTTAAAAAGTGATGCTTGTGTATTTTTTTGAGAATTAAAATCAGAATCACTTTATTTGGCCAAGTATGTTGAACATACAAGGAATTAGTCTTGGTAAAAGCAACACATGACATGTAATAATTAAAGAGAACTATTAACAAACATTAAACTGTGAAGGAATCGAAGAAGGGACAATAAACAATAAGTAAAGTAATAATAAAGTATAAAGTTAAAAGTATTAAAGGAATAAATAAATAAAAACACTGGAGAGTGTTACAAGCAGAGAGATAAATAAAATATGTACTGTACACATGAATATTATTGTATGCAGATATTTGTGAGGTAAGTTTATATTAAATATTATTTATGGAGAGCAGCAAATGTTAATCTAACATCTGTAGAGCTGTGCAAATAAGCATAGTGCAAATTGTAAATCCAGTCAGTTCATTTCAGTGAGTTTTGGAGACTCAGTGGTATGTCAAACATTAACAACGTTATCATAGGTACCATCAATATGAAAGTGAACACACTGTTTCATTTGTTAAGTTTGGAAAAAAAGGGGGTTTATATTATTTCCATTGTGGTTTTAGTGCAAAGAAACCTCACTATAAGAAAGACCAATCAAATTGTTTAGAAATTGTTCACTCCCACTCTGCAACTTTATATATGAAGGGCCCATCATACGAATGTTCCTTATTTGGCTGTAGTCACTAATGTGGGTCGACATGATAATGATGTTCTTGTTTTTGCTTGCTCTCAGATTTGGATGTAAGTATTAATACAAGTTTCAAGTTGATATCCTTTTTTGGGCCGTTACATTTATTTCTAACTGTATGTCTGAAATTTTGTTTCTATAACAGTCTATAATGATATTATTTGTGGGATTTATTTCCAGCTTGTACAGAAGTATCTAAACTTCTGGTAGAGACCGTGACCGCTGGAGAAAACGTGACACTAAGCTGTCCTCACTCGACCTCTCCTCTCTACCAAGAAACATTTTACTGGATCCGCCTCGTTTCTGGAAACTGGCCTGAATTTCTTGGAGCAATATCTCACTTCATGCATAATGTTTCCAAGATCAATCACATTCACACAACAAAAGACCAAAGAGAATTCATTCTTCATATTATAAAAGCTGAACAAAATGATACTGGACTCTACTACTGCATTAAAGTCAAACAGCTTGACTTCATATTCATTAATGGAATATTTCTCAAAATTAAAAGTAACAGATTACATAGATTTTTTACTTGCACAATATTATTTGTTATTAATTTTCATTTGGTGGTGAAATCAAATGCTTTTTTGTTTTTGTTTTTCAGAACCAGAAGCAGACATAACTGATGTTATTCAGACATTTCCATCTGGTCTAGTTCATCCAAAAAACCCAGAGACACTAAGATGTTTGGTTCTTTCTGACTCTGAGAGGAAAGCATGTCCGGGAGATAACAGAGTGTTCTGGTTTAGAGCAGGATCAGATAATTCTCATCCTAGTTTTCTTTATCCACAAGGACCAAGTGAAGATGAATCTGAAATGATCCCTGAAGTACCTACTAAAAAGAAATGTTCTTACAACTTTCCTAAAATCTTTGACGCTGGGACTTATTATTGTGCCGTTGCTGCATGCGGACAGATATTATTTGGAAACAGCACAAAATTGGAGGGTATATAGATCACATTTTCCTTTTTTTGATTACTAGAATTTATTTTTTTTAAATAATCATTCCTTCATTGTTCATCAAATCTTTTTAGGTGCCATTTCACAGGATTTATTCAATACATTTCTTCCTTCGTTATGCGCCGTTTTGGCTATAACTGTTGTTGTGATATCTTGGCTCATTTATAAAATGAAGAAGAAAAATATTGGTTGTTTCCATGGTAATGCACTTTTTTATTCAATAATTTATAAAAATAGGTATTAATTAGTCTCAAGGATTTACTTGTTCATTTTTCACTGTGTAGGTATTGAAGCAAGCACTGGTGAGAACCAAAGTCAGCAGGTAAGATGGAAAATATTTTCGTAAATATACAGTTTTTAATTCATACATTAGACATTATTAATTTTTATTGCTTTTCCAGAAAGAAGAGAAAAGTTTGGTTTATTCTGCACCAACGTTTAACAGGAGGAAAGCTAAAACAGGTGAAAGAAGTGTAAAAACAACACTGGATGAGACAGTCTACACTGATGTTAGGACATTTCAATAGATTTACATTGCTCCGAGGTAGAGAATTAATTGTTTTTTCCCATTCTTAAAACTGGTACAAAAATGAGTTTAATATTTTAAAGCAATATATTTTTTATACATTATGTTTTATGTTTCGAGCCGATTAAGGCTGATTTTGTTTGGATTTGTCTGAATTTTATTTGTAAAAGAAACTGTTCAGTTCTTTAAAAGTTCTTGGAAGAAAGCCTCACTTAATTTAAAAATACAAAACAAAAATGCTTTTCCAATGTGTTAGCTGTGTTTAAGAGGGAAAAGTTCCAAGCTGAAATGTTTAAAGGATGTGCAGTCTCCTATATTATTATTTTTTTGTTAATAAAAATCTCTTTCAAATCTCTTTCAAATTGTAGTTCAAGTCTTTTTAATAGAGGAAGTTTTATGTTTGCTTTGTTGAAAATGCAATAAAAATTCATATAGTTTAGCTAAAAATAAGCAAAATGCAGCAATTGTATTGGCTCTACACCAAGATCGAGCTTATTGCCTACCTTAACAGAGTAATTTAAACTGAGTGTGAAGAGAATGGATGTAAAAGACTTTTAGCATTGGATACAGATCTTGACTTGAACAGGTCTGTACTGTCCACAGCTAATAGGAGTAATGTGTTGTAAATATATTCTTAAATAAACAAAATCTCCGTGTTTGGACCCTTCTCTACATAGACTATTTACTTAAATTTAATCCTAATTTTGTTTAATTTCCATGTGTCCTGATTTCTTTAATAATTTAGACTGTTATTATGTGAGGTTGAAACATGTTGAGGGAAATCTCTTGTCACAGCCAGAACTTATCTTGTGTCTAAACTAACGAGGCATTAAGGTCCCTAAACCCAAATAAATCTCAAACTTAATTAAGTGGTATGGTTTCAGTGCTCAAATTCAGTAATTAATTTAGCAATGATGGAAAACTCTTTAGTACATCTGATTTCTCAAAGTTTTTTCAAGCAAAGTTTAAATTGCTGGTATTGATGTTTTATTGTGACTGTGACCTGTACCAAAGGTTATTATCCTTTTCACTGGAGGGCTGAAAATGGTATAGTATTGGTTGACTGAAGAGCTGTTAAAACATGGTTTTAGTATTCTGGAAATGAAATGCATAAAACTAAATAACTTTTCAGTTACATACATGGAAATGGTTCAGAACATAAAATCTTCTTTATAACAAGCTTTTCTTCCTAACAGTTTGTGACAACAGAGAAAAGTAGGGTATTTTGTCCAGTTATGTTGGTTATTGTGGATGATTGGACCTGATGTGGGGTTCAAATATGTATGGATTCACTTGTAGTGCAATTCAGTTTAAAGTTATACTCACCCACACCTTTATATACACCAGACAGGCAAATAGTATTGAAGGTGAAGTTGATGCTGATGGTGTGTTATTCGTGTATCAATGGAATGACATCTAGTACTGGTTGATGATATAGCCAAGGAGGAGCTTGGATAAGATAAAAGCAAAGTACTTACCCTTAAGGGACACACATGCGGGTGTTCGGTCAAACAAGAACAAGAAGGGGTGAGAGCCTAATTTAGCTCTCATGAGAACATCATATGTATCAAGAACCAGAGCAGTATCAGTGCTGTAGTCCAAGTAGAAACCTGATTAGACTTGTTCATGCAGGTTATTGAGATATAGATGATCCTGAAACTTAGCTTTAGTAACTTTGTAAAAAAATGGGAGATTGGAGATAGGCCTGTAATTGGCTAGGATTTCTGGGTTGAGTTTTTTTAATTTATTTTTATTTTAAGTGTTTTGATGACAGTAGCTTTAAGAGTAGATGGGTAAAAAACTTCCATGGAGAACAGGGAGAACATGCAAACTCCATGCAGAAAGACCCAAGGTGTAATTGAACCCACTGTTGTTGCAAGGCAACAGTGCTACCTCCTGTGCCACTGTGCAGCCCCAGGTTAAGAACTTATAATAAGGAATTTATCATAAAGAATAGAATTTGTCTCTGCAAAAATAAATAAATAAATATATAAGAAAATTGTGAAGGGTGATATTTGCTGGGAAATCTCATACCTTAAGATTTTAGTTGACCAACTCTCCAGTTTCCAACCTAAAAAAAATATTTATTTCCCACACAGTGAGGGTAATTATTGTAAGTTAGTGAAATGACAATATAATTATAGATAGTTAGAATCAACACACATTACATACTCTGCTTGTTCATTCAAAAATAATCCTTTCTACTTTTTTTTTCTTTTTTTACTTTTATTGCCTAAACATAATTTCCCATTTTAATTTATGTTACCAAATTCAAATTTGGAATGGATTTCAAGGAAACATGCCAACTGTCACCTGTAGCAGGGTCCAAAACATAATTTTGAAAAAATGGTCTAATATTTTGGTAGTTTTTGTGAAGGTTGGTTAATGTACTTGATTATAGCCAACAATCAATATCAGAAGGTGCGAAAATCAACTGTTGTTAAATGTAGAAACACATATTAGTTAGAATGTGTTTCCAACTGTAAGCTCCAGTTCATCAACATCATGTCATGCATCTGTTTACCTGGTTTTATATGGCTCTGATTATTTGGACATGGATCTTTTTTCTTTACTCTTGCCTCTCATCTCCATCTTGGGTCAGTGAGCCTGGTTCTTCCTTCATGAGCCATACATAGTTTCTGTGCCCTGACCCACGGATCAGTCTGCCCAGCCCAGCTCTCTTAATCCTTACCAGGCTTGTATGCTCTGGACTTTTGAGTGTAGTCTGGCACTGGCCTCATACCTGAAGCATCTAGACCCAGTACTTTCTTAAGAGTGACTTATCCATTCATCTGTCTGCCTACTTTCAATTAAAGCTGTTTTTAATAAACTAACCTTTAAAAACATCTAGGTTGTGTTGGCTGATGTTTCATGTCCTCTATTAATATTGACAAAATGTTTTTTATATTGTGTTGTATTATGTATGTTTTTGCCTGCAACATACATACATTTTATGGCATCTCTGGGAACTTTGTACTTTTAAACTGTTAGCACATTTTTTTTCTTTTTTATTCTGTAAGTTTAGATATCTAAAACATTAACTCCTGTTATATGTGTGTGTACAGTATGTTTTGAATCACGATACATATTGTTCTGTAAACTGCATAGGTTTTGAAGGGTTTAAAATTAAGCAAGCTACTCGGTCAGGACAGAGTAACTTACTTCATGGAAGTTACTGTCATCTTTTCCTTTTTTTAGTCTGTGATTACATAATCATCTCAGACTCAATTTCTACGCACATCCCTTGAGCAGCCCCACCTGGTCAAGAATCTTCACCTGATTAGCTCAAATAAGGGGGCAGCTTCCTAGCACTGGATTTTCTTCAGTGTAGATAGAGCATCTGAGGAGATTTTGACTAAACTTAATTAATGTAAATGAAAAGGCTATTATACATATTTGTGGTAAAATTGGCCTTGCTGAGTTTCAATGCTCATACCGCAGAATATTTTAGCCTCTCCAAAAACATCTATTGCAGTCAGGATTAGCTGGAGATAACATGATATTTGCTACAGAATCAGAAGTATAAAAATACACGGCTGACGTCTTATTGGACAAAAGGAAAGCCTAGAAATAATATACCAGTAATTTACTAGACACATACTTTATACAATATCTCTCCTGTGAAATTTCACTAAACTCGGTCTTTTAGACTCTCTAAAAATCATTACTTGCAAGTACAACATCTCTATATAATGTTTTCTGTTGTTCCAACTTCTTGCTTTGTTAAAAATTCAAACTATAAACTCTATTTAAAAAAACACACACACAGCTGTGAATGCATTGTAAACAAAAAAATAAATGAATAAGTTGATCTAAGTCTGTCACTACTGTGGCAGAAAGTAGCCTTGGACTGGGATCTGTTTATTTAACCAATGAAATGCTGTCAAATTTTTAGGCAAGGCAAGGCAAGTTTATTTGTATAGCACATTTTCGTGAACAAAACAATTCAAAGTGCTTTACATAGGATAAAAGAGCAGAAAATGAAACGTTAAAATCAACTTAGAATTTAAAAATAAATAGTTGGAAACGTGGGTGATATAATTTCCACTGTGGTGGCAATGAGGGTAAGAGACGGCCAATCAGACCGTTTTAACATCACCCCCTCCCACTTTTCAGTATTATATCAGGCTGAAGGCAAATAATCTTATGCTATTATGTTTGAGCACCCAGAAAATGCTGGTTCTATTTTTCTTCCTACTGATGCTCAGAGAAAAATGTAAGTAGAGAATATTACATATAAAAACAGTCCGTCAAGTAATTTTTACTTTTTGCTTCACTGATTCTATAAATGCAAATTACATCTTTGACCTTTTTTAGGTTTCTCAAATGGTTATAACTTGGTGACACAAACAAATTATGTGGGGCAAAATGTGACCCTGAATTGTCCTCGCTCACCAACAAAATCTGGAAATTTGTACTGGGTCAAATTTTCTTCTGGAAACTGGCCTGAATTTCTTGGTCAAACAGTAAGTGCTGATTATGAAGGAGTTACCCAAACTCGGCACTTTACATCAAAACAGGGAAACAAAACCTTTATCCTCCATGTTAAAGAAGCTCAGAGAAATGACAATGGGCTTTACTACTGCATCAGAGCTGAAACACTGAAGCTGGAAATTGTGTATGGAACTGTTTTGAAGATTAAAGGTAAAGAAAACTAAATTTCTGTTTATAAATGAATAATATAGAGCATTTTCCTATGCAGTATTAGCATAACATGTTTACTTTATGCATATTTGTTTGCTCTAGGACAAGTACCAGATATTACTTCTGTAAATCAGGAGCCTCATGCTGCTCCTCTCCTTCCAGGAGACCCAATGACCCTAACCTGTTCGGTTTTATTTGACTGTGAGAAGAGAAAATGTCCAGCTGATCACTGGGTGTACTGGTTCAAAGCTGGAACCGATGAGTCTCGACCCAGTTTAATTTATATTAATAGAAACCATGGTAATGAATGTCCTGAAGAACATAAATGTGTCTACAGCTTCTCTAAAACTGCCAGGACCTCTGATGCTGGGACTTACTACTGTGCCATTGCCACATACGAAGAGATCATTTTTGGAAATGGAACTAAACTGGATGTTCAAGGTATGTGCAGCCTTTTTTAGAAATTGCAATAAATGCCATAAATCTGTCAGTAACATTTTTTTTAATAAAAATATCATGATCAACATTTATACCTATTTTTTCTAGAACAATGGGGTTTTTGGAAGTCCAAACTAAATCTACTGTTATGCATGGCTGTGGGTGCATGTCTAGTAGTTATTTGTTTCCTCATTTACACAATGAAGAAAACTTCCCATTTTTGCAATGGTAGGTTTGATGATTTATTTTTAACGTTGCTCTAGAAGCAATTTATAAATGTGATAGTTTTTATGGAAATGTTTGTCACATATTAAACAGATGGTGTTACAGGATGAAGTTCTCAGCAGAATGAACAGGTAAAGATGTGAACCTTTTGTTCGCTGCTTGCATAAAATTTATCTTCTGCTTTATTTTACTATCGACAGAGAAATGCACACGCTTCGGTTTATTCTGTTCCAACATTCATCAAGAGCAATGGTGGAATATCAGGAAGAAGAAACGTAAAACCAACACATGAGGAGACGGTCTACACACATGTTAGGAATTTTGGGATTAATGCAATAAATTAGTCAAGTGATGGGAGTTATTGTTTTTGTATTTACTTTGGAAGTGGTGAGTGTAATGAGCTTGGTGCACTTTGCACTATTGAAACTAGCTGTCCTATTAAAAGAATATGTATACCTTTAAATTCATCTGCATACAATTTTATTTCTTCAGTTTGTATTTGTTTTTTAACTTGTCCAGTAGGTGTTGTGTGACATTTTTATTTTATTTTTAGATTAAAGTTTAGAGACCTGTATGCATTCAAATTTAAATCTATTTTGTAGCCTGTATTGTACTCACAAGTGCATGTTATTGCTGTTTATAGTGTATATGTTTTGGTTAATCAGTCAAGAAATTGTTTTTGTGAATGGAACTCATTTGAAGATTGAAGGTACATCAAGTAACATTTCTGGTTTAAAGTAATAATAATAATTTAAAAAAAAAATCTAAGTCCTAATAGGCTACAGTTTTTTTTTCTTCATGAAATTTGTTTCTGTGCCTCAAGAAAGTTAACATGTATGTAAACAAAAAACAAAATATAAATAAACCTGAAGCAACTTAAAGGTACGACATGTATTAATTGTGCAATATAACGGTTGATGTAAAAAGCACATGTCGCATTAGATCTTTGTCAGACGGTAAAAAAGGAGGAGACTGAGGTATTACTTTAGGTTTGTGGAATAAAAGATATGTAAATCATACTTTTTGTACAATTACATTTTAGAAATGCGAGAACAATAACACTGTAAAACTGAAAGGTTCTTTGTAGTTTTATTGTTCAAGAATCAATAACCAGTTTATTAATATTCAGCAATTCACAACACATGTCGTCTCAAGGTACTTTACAAGAATATAATTTCATTAGAAACATAAATGAACATAAAGGAACCCCTGCAGATGCAATCTGCTCGGGTTCCTTAGATTGGAAACTTTTTCAAATTGATTTGTTTATGATGTATCCTTGATTTGAATTGATTTTCTTGTAAAGTGCCTTGAGACAACATCTGTTGTAAATTAGTGCTATAAAAATAAGCTGATTCTTGATTCTTGCGTAGGCAGGAAAAAGAAAAAAATAAACAAACAAAAAACTTATGGGTACAAAAACGTTGTCCACATATAATGTTAATACTTAAACAAGGGATATTAAGGGATATTCTATTCTTTGCAAGCTAATAAATAACTCAAAAATGAAATTAGTAATTCAGTGACATCAGTGTTTCGTAACAGTATAAGAACAAGTTGAACTTTATTTGCAGCATTCACCTGTGTATTTGAAAGAGGTAAATTATGAACGAGACATGTTTTCCCACATTGATATGTTTTGCTATTTTTTGATGAATGCAGAAATCATTGTGGCACGTAGCTACTATTATATTTTCTTTACTTTTTATGTTCTTTCTCTCTATGAGTCCCTGTAATTGAAACACTATCAATTTGGAGTCGGAGGGGAAACATTTTGGGACTTGGATCTCCATTGGCTTGTAAAGAGTTATGTGCATATATATCTGGTGTAACAAACACTGTCTGACAAACTTGCCACTTCATTATTCAAGGAAACACAACTTGCAAAACCTAAGTGTACATGATTAAAGGATACCATTTTTATGTGGGTGGGGCCGGATTGAAAGGAAATTATATAAGTGAATGTCATTTTATAGAAATGCTACCACTGCTGGCAAAAAATGAGTGAATTAGGTATGCTGCCAAAATAATTAACCATAGCAATCTCTTTAATGTAAAGAGGAGTAGTTAGGAAAGCTTGTCGGTTGAAAGCTGAGAAGCGGTTCACCAGACAAGCGAGTAACTGTGGAAAGCTGATGACAGGTAAGTTCCACAGAGAGCGAAAACTGAGGAACACTAGGACAAAAACCTTCAACAGAGAATTTGTCTGGGACACAAGAAAAGCAAAAAAAGGAAACATGCAGAAGCTTAATGTTACCACATTGGTCAACACTCAGACACTGGATGTATGGCAACCAGCTTTTCTTTTACAACAGGTGACAATGATGTGACACACCTGCAGCACAGACACACCTGTGACCGACACAGATATGCATGCAGCTCACTTGCTGGTGTGTCACAGGCCCACCTGGTAGTGATGAGGCTTAGCACCTTAGCAGCAGCTCTTCAGGCAATTTCTGCTGGATCGCAACATAAGTGAATCACAAACACAAGGAACAAAACAACAACCCATTTCCTTGCAGTTTTGTCTCTTGAATCATCTCTATATCTGGGATTTATAGACATATTGGTCGGTCTGCTTCATCGGGTTGCACTCAGCACCCAGTGTGTTAATGGTAATCATTTGATCTTACTTCTGAAATATTTTTTTTTGTATTTAACTATGCTGGAAGCAGTACCTGTATTTTTCTGCAATGGAAATCATCCTGTCTGGTGGATTACAGCAGTAGTGCGATGGTGCTGTTTTGTTGATGGTTGAGATCCAACTTTGGAGGGTGCACGATTTATCAACTGGCTTAAGAAAAGTGGATGTTGGTGGTCGTAGAAGGAAAATCAAGAGTTATTATTTTCTTATTTCACTGAAGGAGGTAGGTTCTAAATCCAATAGTGTAACACTCAATTGTAGAAGGACTGGAAGCCAGAACCTCAAATGCTCAATCCAATGGCTTAATGCATTGTAGGTGTAAGGGGCACACCTACTGATTCCACCCTCCAGGTCTCAGACTGCTAGTTCCAGGGCAACCTCTGGTGGATCCTCGAAGCAACAGAAGGAGAAGACCAACAACAAAACCAAAAATCTTTATATGCAGACTTCTGACAGGAATAACAAAAATTTTAACTTAAAGGTATATTTTATTCTTTCTCACAAATGTTGTCGAACTGTTTTTTGGGTAACATACTAAAACTTATATTCCCCAGACTGTTGTTGTGCACACCACTTTGTTATTACCAAACTCTACCTGAGGTTTTAACTTTAGTGTGCCATCAGTAATTTAGTGTTTTACATTTTATAAACTTACAATATATAACATAACATTTTTTTAAATTTATATCTAAATGAATGAAATGCTTGAGTAGCAGAGAACGCCCAAAAAGGTTATATTTTGAGACAACCAATCAGGTGCCAAGAATCAGAACACCACCTCCAACAAAAATCTTACCAAGCATTCAAACAAAATGGTTCTGTTATGGGTCGCACCTCTCCTCCTCCATCAAGGATGTGAGTTAAATATCCTGTAATTTAAATTTAAATTTCATTTAAGAGTAATACCTTCCAATACAACATATTTTTTTCCCACTAAACTGCGTGCTGTGCTTTTTCTAACTTGGGAACAGTCATTATTTTACAGTTTTCTTCATTCCTGATGCAGGTGCTTTGGTTACAGTAGTAACAGTTCATGTTGATGAAGAAACAACACTTACATGTGCTTTGCCTTACAATAAAGATACAAGGGTTCCACTTTTCTGGTACAGACAAACTGCAGGAGAAACTTTAGTAGTTGTAAAGCTTGTGAATCATGCCAGTCCATCGCCAGGCAACACAGAAACATACAGGACGAACAACCACACAACAAATGATAAATACAACAAATGATAAATACAAGTGAAAATAGCTGGTTTCTTGTAGAGTGAGCCAGACCATATCTAGAGTGCACCAGAGATTAAGTTTTCCTTCCATATTTGCTGGTCATCCTAGAAAAATGTCTCCAGCACATATACTGTATATTAAAAATATAATGTAATAATATTGAAAATAATATAGTATTATTTACTAATATAGTATTATGTACTGTAAGTAATACTTTTATACTTAGGGATCTAGTTACCAATGTACTGCACAATAGTTAAAGATTAAATCTCCATATTATAAAATCTGAATCTAAATATAAACACATGTTTAGAATTCATTAATTTTAAAACTGGCCCTTATCACCATGAATCAAGACAGGGTACTACATATAAGGTATCTATGATGGTTGAATAAGCTTATTCCAACATATGATTATCAACTTGAAAAGATTTAAAAAGGAAACCAAATGTATTACATTTAAGGGAACGTTGTCACCAATTTACAAGCAGTGAGAAAGAAGCAGTTTATAAAATTCACTGATATAATTGAGTGAGCTTTCTGCACATGACGTGTTATTAGTCAGTGCCTTACAGGGATTCAGAAGAGACAAAATATTTGTTAAAATAAAAAAATATATATCTTAAAAACTCTAGCATTAAAATAAATAGCATTTATTGTAAGGCTGGATGTGTGTAAGTGTGTTTTACAATTGGCAATCATCTTTTAACTTACATTTTGTTCAGCAGGCAATTTCTTCTCTTGGGCTACTTTCATAACATGCCTAGATGCAACTATAAAAGGGGACCAAGTTGTTGCTGGTTTTAGATCTTTGAGCACACTTTAGATGTAAAACACAGACTGAGTACCCTCTGGAAGGAGAATTTTTCGAAAATGAATTTTTTGGATAAAAGACGATAGGAAAAAACTGTGGAGGGAGAGACAGGTTATTGGCTGAGATGAGTCCAAAGGTTTCAAGAAAACTTTGAGCAAAAGCCAATAGGTTTCTCAGATTCTGGGTGGAGCTTTGAATCCTTTCCTTATGTTCCTCAGAAGGGACTGGTAGCAGCGTTATGGCAGTAAACAATGTAACTGATACAATAATGACTGGCATTGAGGAACAGAGAAAGAAATTGAGAAGCTAACAGAGGGACATATAACTAAAGAATAAACCAGAGAACATGGAGAGATCAACAGGTGGAACACGATAAGCAGAGGAAAGAGAACACTTAATGGGAGAACTAAGGGGGCAAGGAGAAAAGCGCAAGAAGCTTATATACAGGGAGAGTGACAGGGGAAATAATGGGGAGAAACTTACTTGTAAGACAAATCCAGCTTGGTAGTACTGCAAGTAGGGAGTCTGAGAGAGAGAGAGTGGCAACAGAAAAGAAACTGGGGGTCACAAGGGGAGGGACAACAAGTGTCCAAAGCAGTGACAAAACTAGAACATGATAGAAAGGAATAAACTAAGATAAATACGGAAACCAACATGAAAAAAAAACTTAAATATCATGGACTAATACATAACCACTTAGGTATCTTGCATCTTCAAAATAGGGAAAATCACCTTTAAACTAACTATATGTAACGAGAAAAACGTAAACCCTTAATCATGATAGTAAAGTAACAGTTATTTAATATGAAACTGTTTTGTATCGTCATTGTGGCTAATGTCCTATTTTAGGCCAGTACTCTCCAAATAAGAGCATTAAAGAGCATTTCCTGTGAGACCAGCTTCCAAAATGTCTATTTTGAGTGAAAGTGTTCATGCGCGTTCTATGGCAAGTAACAAAAAATTTGGAGGCTCATGACAACAAGCTGTGACACCATGCAAGCCCAGTGCACAGGGGCTCGTTTGACTCAACCTCATTTGTTTCTGTTTAATGCACCAGTTATAATCCACTTTTAGGCCTGAAAATACTATTGCAGATATAGCAAGAGTTGTTGGAACTGCCCCGAGTGCTCCCCCTTAGAATAGTGAGATGGTGCTGTTGGGTTGTTTGTAAGAGTAAGACTGGCCTAAGAAACATTAATGTTGCCAGTCGTATAAGGAAACCAAAAGTGTACCTATTCCACTGAATGAGGTAGGTTCTAAATCTATGAGCTCAGAGATAAGGAAATTTGGAAACAACTCGAGGGTATCCTTTACGACATAGAAAACCACAAGGACTTTCAGAGGGCTTGGTTACTGCAAGGTTCAAAAACTCAACTTCAGAACGACTTGAATCCAATCCTCAAATACTCAATCCAATGGCTCGATGCATTCTGGATGTGCAGGAGCATACCTACTGACTCCACCCTCCAGGTATCGGAATTCTAGTTCCAGGGCACCCTCTGGTGGATACTCGAAGGACCAGTTGGGAAAGAAACAAACAACAAAACCAAAAATCCTGATATACAGATTCATTGCTACGAAAATAGGAATAAGTAAAATGTTAACATAAAGTTATATTTTATTCGTTATTTCAGATGTTGCAAGACTGGTTTTTGATAACATACTAAAACCCATATTGCCCAGACTGTAGTTGCTTAGTGTAAACTTTTAAACATATTTTTCCACTTTGTCACTACGTAAAATGTTATTTTTAAGTTATAAGCAGTTAAGTGTAGTATTAGTATTGAGTATTACGTTTTATGAAATAAGAAATATCTCTTTAAAATGTATAATATATTTTTATATAAAAATGAAAAATACGCTTCAGTAGAAGAAAACGCCCCTAAATAGATTTTGAGACAACCAATCAGACTCCAAGAATCAGAGCACTACATCCTACCATAGTCTGATAAAGTGCTCAAACACAGACAGTGTCAAAATGTTTCTGTTATGGGTCACACTTCTTCTCCTCCACCAAGGACGTAAGTTAAAAATCCTGAAATTTAAATTTCTCTAATTTAAGGATTTGTTGACCTACTAGACTAATGCCTTTAAATGCAAATGTTGTTTTTCATACTACACTGTGTGCTATGCTTTTTTATAACTTGAACTTCGCATTTTTTACAGTTTTTTAAATGTTTCTTTTTAATGCAGGTGCTTCGGTTCCAGTAGTTATAGTTCATGTTGATGAAGAAACAACACTTACATGTGCATTGCCTGACAAAAGAGATACAAGTGTTCCACTTTTCTGGTACAGACAAACTGCAGGAGAAACTTTAGTAGTAGTTGTAAAGCTTGTAAATCATGCAACAACAGAGTACGGAACAGGTTATTCTGACTCAAGCGTAAAAGGTGTACTAACTGACAAAATGAGCAACCTGACTATTTTAAAAACAGCTCAAGAAGATGAAGGAATGTATCATTGTGCTTTCCATGACTGGAAAACAAGTGTTTGGAAGGGGACCTATTTGCTAATAAAAGGTAATGTCTTTTAAATGTTTGGCCATTTAGATTTTCTTAAAAGCTCTATAAGCCAGCAAAATTTTGAAATACTAGAGTAAACAAAAAAAAATCATTTTATTAACATTAGATAATGAAAGCTTTATTCAGTGAACTCACAATGAGTTAAATATTATTTCTTCCTTTATGTTTTTTCATATCTGTTGACATTAATTTATACATTTAAAAACTAATTGAATGTTACTCTGAGACAACCCTACCTTATTTATACAACAGTCAATTATATAAAAAAGTATGTTATATATTTAAATTGCATTCTCTATTACTTCTATAAAAAAATTGCAGAAAACACTGTTGGGACCACAAACTACAAAATATCTCAGTGGGTGACAAAATTGGATTCACTCCGTCCAAATGGCTCCGTAACTCTACAATGTTCAGTCCTCTTGGAGTTTAAGAACAGGACATCTCATTATGAAGATGTGAGTTTGTTCTGGTTCAGATCTGAGAAGTCTTATGCAGATATCATCTACACTGATGGGAACAGACCTGATAAATGTCAGAGGAAAATTGACGTTCAGAATGGATGTATTTATAACTTCTCTATAAACATCAGCTCATCTGATATGGGGACTTACTACTGTGCTGTGGCCACATGTGGACAGATGTTATTTGGAACTGGAAACAAACTGAACGTTAAAGGTAACTAATTCATTTGATGTATTTAACTGACCTTTAAACAGAGGTTACAGATGTTTTTTGGAACTGGAAACAAAATGGAAGGTGGTATATTAAGAAATATGTTAAGCATTGAAAAATATATTTGCAAACATAAGGTTTCGTAAAAACAATGATTTTTTTGATTTTTTGTTGTAAATTCTTTCTTCACAGACCAAAAGGCAGAATCTAATTTTACCGTACTCGTGATGGCTGTGCCCTGTTTGATTATTTCTCTGATTATAAACGCTGTTTTTATCTGTCATCGATCTCCAAGAGCAACATGTAAAAGAATTAATGGTAAGTTTTAAGGAATAGGCAACATTTTAATAAAATTTACCAGAAACTTTAGTTGTCTTATATCCAAAGTCTAATCATCTCACACAAAGTCCTAAATAGCTCCCAATTCTTTTTTTAATAAGAGAAAGGTATACCACAGACCAATAGTAAGAGTAGGGTTTGCAATTTCACATTGCTTTCTCTCCCTGCTGGAGACAAAATACCCACTTCTTAATGGTAGTGGATGGCTTAACCAAGCACCAAAATATATCTTATAGTAAGACTTGACACAGCAATTAAGTTCCACCAGTTGTATCTAAGAAGTACAGCAAAGTAATACGGTTTTGAGCCCTACAGTCTCAATTCCAAAACCCCTCTAAGAGTTACAAGGAAACACAGACCCCTCCCAAAGTTCACACACAACACTTTTCTCTAAGCCTGGCTCCACCTATACGCGACAAGTGCATGCCTCACAGTGTTATCTGTAATGTAAGTGTTAGCCTTTACTGGCTCTAACTGGTTTGCAATTTGTATTAGTGTCAGAATGGATGCATTCTATTCTAAATGTGTGTCCAGCAACTAAATAACAATAACTTCTGCTGTGCACATAGCAATGGTTACATTCATCTTTCATTTTATTTACAGCTATCAGTTCCACTAACCAGCAGCACCACAACAGTCTGATCATAAATAGTACCCAACAATCTTCAAGTAATCAATGAGACCACAAAAGCCCTTTATAGTGCACACATTACTTGATATTTTACATTACTTGACTGATTATTTTTAATGCCAAAAACCTTTATGCCTTAATACCTTTATATTTTTAATATCTTCTATAAATCATAGAAACAATACATCTGAATAAAATACACATTATTCTTGTGTTTTCTTTCAGAGAGAGATAGCCCCTCTTCAAAGGAAAGAGGGAGGAACTTGACTCAGCAAGATGATCGTACGGTGAGTAAAGTTAAGAAATTCTGACAGTGGAATAATTTCTATTAGCATGCAATGTAACAGACCTTTTATTTACTGGACAGAATGAAGATGGGCTGGATCTGAACTATGCAGCATTACATTTCTCAGCAAAGAAAGCTGCAAGAGGAAAGAAGATGAAGGAAACTACGGATAGTGTGTATTCCCAATTTAAACCTTGAGATCTGTTTATGTATGTGGAATGTTTGAAAGATCAAACAACTGAAAATATAAGTAAAAATATTTAATTTCAAAACCTCCTTTTTTGTAACTTTTTGTAAACAGCCTGAAAGAAAAAAAATTCTACGTAACTTTTTAAATTCTAATTCTATGTATATCACATGTTTCTGTCTGTCACATATACTTTACTGACATATTATCATTAAGTTAAGTGTTTTGTAAAATTCAGCGAAATCAATACAATGGTTTTTATTGTTTATATGTGTTTCTTTAGACCTTTGAGTACAGAAAATATTAGAGAACTTTTCAGCATCACACAAAAACATAAAAGACATGGGTTCGGTTTATAAAAGTAATTTGAAGAGGAACAAACTTGATCTTCTTCATATAACAGAGTTATGAAGCCAATTTCAAACATCTATCTTTTTGATAGAACATATAACACCAATTATGCATCACTGTAGTTTATTCAGACCAAGTATTTGCTCTAACCACTAACCTTATGCTGACAACCCTCTTTTTATTAGTTTATTTTGTTCAGTTAGAATATTGAAACTTGTTTTTATCTTATATCTTTACACTTTATATGCAAATGGAAAAAAAGTAGAGAAGAATTAGCATATGTTGACTCCTTTTGTTTAATTTTCATAGTCACTAAATAATGAACTGGTGCATAATAGTTATGCTGCGTTCACAGCAAGCATGTCTGGAGTGCCTAAAATGTGTCTAACACTTGTAGTTGGAAACATGAACATTCTGTCCACTTTTTAGGGTCAGATGCTTCAAATGCACATCAAGTGTCCCCACTTGTTTTTTGCCGGTCGGACTGCCGGCCTCTTCAACTGTCTTTATGTACAATGGTGGATGAAAATGAGAGGGCGGCTTGGCTTTCTTTAATAAAAAAAAAAAAAAAAAAAGCCAGAGAACGTCGTTGTGGGGTGCTGTGGCGCCACATCAGTATCTACCGGACGTCTAGAGGATTAGACGCCTCAGACTAGACGGCGCTTTGAAACCTTTCTTATATTGATTGACTATAGCCACAATGTAATTAGCAAAAATCAGCAGCTGATTGATATCACAAAACTAAAATAACACCACAAATCCGCGATGAGTTAAAAAGTAGGCACTGTTGATACAGAGCAGGACCAAAGAGGATGGAAAGAAGGAAGTTTAGACCATTGATCATAATTTGCAAAATGTGATCGCTAGCAAGCACACTGGATGAAATGTAAACCCTATCAAGGACTCATTCAATATTGGATGTACAGTATTATGCGTTTTAGAGAGACATATCAGCAGAATCACCTCCCTCCCTTGATTTCTCTCTCTGCTGGGATTCATGAATAAAAAGCTGAGAGAAAGGAAAAGGAGATGGACTAGCAATGATGTCAACAACAGGTGGTGTCATCTATGAAATATTAAAGTGAAGCATTGTCTTTGCAGCCTAGATTTTGAAGTATTACTTGCAGGTTTCCTGGAAGTGTCACACCAAACAAAGGCCACAACACTAATAAATAAAACTCACCGTGCCTTAAATCAAAAGCCACAACACTACAAAATAAAACTCACGGCACCTTAAATCAAAAGCCACAACACTATAAAATACAACTCACGGGGCCATAAATCAAAAGCCACAACACTACAAAATAAACCACAACACAACAACAATTAAGTAAAACAGAAATTAGCCGCAACAGAAATGACGTAACAGGAAGTAGGTCTTTTACGAGATCTATTGCTATCTCGAACCATACCCTTAATACCCGCCGTGCCAACCAATGGAGTCGAATTCCCATACTGGCGGCCATCTTGCTACAATCACCTCGCTTACTCATATAGTATACTGTAACACAGTACTGAATGCTTTTTTTTATGAGCCCAAACTACCTTAATTTTTACCGATTTTCAAAGGGGATGGTTTGTTATAAACATCAGAGGTGTACTTACGGCACTGCATAATTATGAATAATTATAACCATAGGGCTTTCATATGAAAATAGCAAACCCAACGAATTACTGTTAAATCAAATGGGCTACTAGAACTCAAGTGTTAAGAATGGCAAAATGACATGTATAATAAATATTTACATAATATTATACATAATAGAAAACTAATAAAAAGTGGCAGCAACAGGTGTGTTGTGAGGTGATATGTGTCAATAAAACACTGAACAGCAATGGTAATGTTTTTAATGATTTCAATAATAATAAAGAAAATAAAAACAGCAATAATAGTAACATCTATCTGTCCATACATCTATCTATTTTGATGATATGTGGTATGATAAAACACAAAAGAACAATGGTAACATTTTATATGTTTTCAATAACAAAGAAAATAACGGTAATAGTATCAACATCTATCTATCTATCTATCTATCTATCTATCTATCTATCTATCTATCTATCTATCTATCTATCTATCTATCTATCTATCTATCTATCTATCTATCTATCTATCTATCTATCTATCTATCTATCTATCTATCTATCTATCTATCGTTAGCTTCAAGCTATTGCTACAACCAAGAAAAATCAAGGTTCAGTTTGTTATAGCGCCAATTTACAACAGATGTCGCCTCAAGGCACTTTACAAGAAAATCCACTAAAATCATAGATACATCATAAACAAGTCAGTTTGAAATAGTTTGCAACCTAAGGAACCCCAGGAGATTGCAGAGTCATTGACTTGCAGCATTCACTCCTCTGAAATCAGCTGACCGAAACAATGGCTTGTGTTGTCGTTGACTTTACAGCAATCCCTCATACTGAGCATGCATGTAGCGACAGTGGAGAGGAAAAATTTCCCTTTAACAGGAAGACACCCCCAGTAGAACCGGGCTCAGTGCAAGCAGCCATCTGCCACGACTGAATGGGGTTTGAAGAGACAGAAAACAAAAGAGTTTATAGCAGCAATTGTAAAGCAGCACTGGCAGCATCTCAGCCCATGTTCTCATCCAAGAAGCTGTCTCAGCTAACAGAACGCTAGACCAGGTGTGGTTACTATGGAGAGAAGAACACTAAGAGAAAACAAAAGGTTAACAAGGTTGAAATAACGGTAACTAAATCAGATTGGACAAAAGAAGAAAGTAGTACAGAGAGAAGTGTTCAGATTGTCCTCCAGCAGTCTAAGCCTATAGCAGCAGAACAATAGAAATAACTTAAATAACCCTGTAGAGTGAGCCATAAAGAAGGTAGAGCAAAGGGGAACCGCCTGTCAAGACTGAGTTCTTCCCCTAACCGAATTAGGCTGTCTTCTCTACCTCGTCCTAACTATAAACTTTATCAAACAGGAAGGATTTAAGTGTTCATTTTGAGAACATTAGTATCTTCTGTTCACATTTTTCTTCTCAAGCAATAATTTAGTAATTGAACAAGAACCGTGTGTAACCCTGTTAAAAAAATACTGGCATTAATAATAATAATAATAAAGCATAGAAGAATAAATAGCAAAAGGGCTAAGTTCATGTTTTAAATCTCTTAATTTTATGATAATATAAAAGTTCAGGTACAATTGTTAAAAGTGTATTTGTGATGTTTAAAACAAGTTATATTTTGGTTGTAAATCCTATTTGTTGTGAATCCCATGTGAAAATAGTTTTTTCCAACGGGGGAATGGTCTGTGAAGGGGACATGAGGGAGAAGGAGACGGTGGAGTTTGGCACGGAAAAAAACGCCCAGCAGGTGCATGAGGAGTTTGGGGTAAAATTGTGTTTGGTGAAGAAACACTCAGACTTGTCGTCAAGAGAAGTCGTTGTTGAGGACAATTTAGAATGGGACCGTAGCCTGGAGTTATTGGACTGTGTATCTTGTGTTTTTGGATCACAGGATTACTCCAGAGTCAGGACGCGGTTAAACTAGCTTCACTTCAAGGAGGATTTCTGCTAACTGCTGTTTCGCTGCTGAGGGGAAAAGTTGAACCTGCAAAAGATCATTGCCGGACTGGTTGATGACCTGTGGATTCCAGATAGTCACTCTGAGTGCCCGTGTCGCTCAGAGTACCTCCGGCACCGTCAGTAAGAAAAGGAGTAGCCGCACGTCACGTGGAGAACACACCTGCCCCATCTTGCCGCTGCTATTGTGTTTGAGTGCTGAGAGGAGTCTGGTGTCTGCTGTAGTTTACTATTAATCCTTATAGATTTTAATAAAGTGGGTAACGTTATTTTAGGAGCAGGGTTGCAGTGATTAGATAGTAGAGAAAGGTAAGATTTGGTAGTCCACAGGGTCACTAAAAGAGAGTAAAAGAACCCAGAGCTAACTTATCTAATTCAGAGTTAAATAAGGGCAACAAAAATGGAGGTACCGCTGGGATAAGTGTTTTTGTAACCATGTAATAGACGTGTTAAGAAGAAGAGTTGATTTACAGTAGATCAGTTACGTTGAACATTATCTATATTTCCTCTACTTGAGTATAGCAGACCGTGACGGGATAGCTGCAGATCTTAAAAGCTGGTGTCAGGGTGAAGGTTTGGAGGAGGCTAAAGGACTCGTGGTTATGGTTCCAGAAGAAATAGAAATAGCCAGGATACAAGAGACTTTGGACACTATCAAATGTCTTGGGCGAGTTAGAGTCAGAGGCCGCCAGTTCCACAACTCCATTAACTGCCTGATGGTGCTATGTGAATGCAGACTACCAGTACCCAAGGACGAAACACCTGAGACTGTATCGGACCAACACAGTGGTCAAGAATGGCCGATAGTCGCTCTTGTTGAACAGGCTGTTTCTGAGGAGTTTGCTGTGAAGTTAAAGAGTCTACTTGACACTGAGGGTAAGACTATGGACGACATACAGAGCTTGCTTTCCAGTCCTGCACCTCCACAACACAACTGTGATCCCCGCCTGAGAGAAAAACCATCCCATCCAACCTTCCTCCAACTCTTAAGAGAGATTCACCTGGAGGAAGAGTATGAGGCATCAAGGAGAAAACTGAATACATATGTCCATCACATACAAACGAAACCATCCACAGACCACATAGAAATACAAAACCTCAAAGCGGAAATTAAAGGCTGAGGGCTACGTTAGCCACTTGCTGGACTAAATCCCCTGATGCTACAGAAAATAATTTGCCATCGGTGTCCCCAGTGCAATCCAGTGAACACAGTGACCCCCAAGAACTGGCTGCTTTGAGAAAGCAAGTCAAAATAATGCAAATAAAGGTAGCTCAAGAAGACACTGTTCCAGAAACCATAGTAAAACCAGCCTCTGTGGCAGCAGTAGAGGCTACATCAAAGACAAGGGCCCCAAATCCGAACAACTCACCGATTGAGGAGCAGTTATGCTACCACTGTGGAGAGAAAGGGCATTTTGCAGCAAAGTGCAGATATCCAGAAAATCCGAGCAAAGTAATCAAAAAGCTCGTTTCAAACTGTCAGAACACTGAAAGAAAATCCAGGTATCTCAACCAGTGATACTACTGACACCAACTGCAATGTCAAACAAGGTCTTCTGACATCCCCCACCCCAGCTGGAATTCCTGAAGGACTCATTTGACCACCCAGTATTGTATCACTTAAGGTGAATGGACAGCCCTGTGAGGCCTTATTTTACAGTGGCTCCCAGGTCACCATAATATTTGAGTCCTGGTACAAATCCCATCTGTCTGGTGTCTCTGTTCATCCGGTCAATGGCCTTGACCTGTGGGGTTTAAGTGAGTCCAATGTCAGTTACCCCTACCGTGGCTATGTGTTATTACTGGCACCAGACATACAGTGCCAATTCTTGCCCTAATTTGTCCGAGCCCGAAAGAGGAGCAGATCCTTGTCATTATTGGTACCAATTCAAACCATGTTCAGTACAGAAATGCAAAAGAGAAGGATAGGACATAACCAAAACTCTGGGCATTCAGGTTCAGCATGACACGTCACCTATACCCATAAACTCGACCTCCCGGGACTCCCAGGACGATCGGGTAGGCAGTGTTATTTAGCAAGGTTCAAGTCCATTGATCATACCCCCAGGGGAAGATTTACTATAACATGCAAAGTTCAGTTCCAGCAAACAGTTGGCAAAGAGATCTTGATGGTTGACTCATCACCGATGACTCAGTTGCCGAGTGATGTACTGCTACAACTCATGGTAGTGCCTGCTGATGCAAAAACCCAAGAAAAAGAGTCCAGATCCCAACAAGTCCTATCTGAAAGAGTGATTTAGTGTTGAAATCGGTACACAATGACTCATCGAATTAAATCTGATTCTACTGGCCAAAAATGTTACAGGACATTGAGCACATACCAAAAGTTGTGGTGAATGCATAACATGCAACCTGAAAACAATCCACAGAGATCGCCTCCTCCTAATTAGTCAACATGTGAGGTTACCAATCCCTGCTGAGGACCAGAAAGGTTTGAGTAAGCAAAGAACAAAAATCGAGACACCAAAGCAAGTTGCAACTATGTCTGAACCTCTATTGTCAGAGGATTCTGATCTGTCCTCAGAGTATGAGTACTATGAGCCAAAGAAACGTTACTACACTCAAGAAAGAGAACCAGAAGGATTGACAAATGCTTTCAGACCTCTAACTGTCTCACAAGAGGCTGAGATGAATGACCAGGATAAGGTGGATGAAAATTACTCTGAGTGTATATACAGTTTTTTTACTTTTACAGACATGTTTTTTGTTTCAATTGTTCCTAGATTCAGTCAAGCTTTTGTGTTTTTTTCTATGGTGGGGGATCTCTTTCCCCTCTCTCCTCCTCCCTTCATTGTCGAGGGCTGTATGTATGCTTGACACTACCTGGTGGAATTGTCTTTCAGTTTTGACAATGCTATGCTCCGACAAATGTGTTGTAATAACTAGATACGACTCTGTCACTAGCACAAAAAGTACAATGAACCTTAATACTGTCATCAATATCAGACACAAACTTATAAACTCAGAAACTGATAAATAACACTTAATTAGATATTCAGACCTTCATTTACATTACTCACACGTTGAACCAATATTTTATACATGCTTCATACATATTTTGGGTTTCCTCGTGTTAAGGAGCCAATTAGAGGGGTGTTATTAATACAGGTCTTTGGCTATATGAAATTATTAAAATGATCAATAGCATATGTATTAATACAAATATTAGTAATTAAAGTTTATATTCAATAAATGTGGCACCACCTGATAATCCGGAAATAATTACCCAAACCAGTTCAGTCTCTCATGAAGGAGTGCGATCTTAATATAAGTGGTAGACACTGATTCTTATACTGCAACAAACACAAACTCTGCTCTTTAAATTATACAAATGTATTTATCTGAATGAATTAACTTAACAGCCAAAACATTCAGCCAAAAACTGTATAACTAACTACCAATGAATATTTGAACACGTATCTACTAGGGATGCACCGATCCTAGTATCGGGTATCAGTCCGATACCGGGGATAAGTACTCTACTTGTACTCATAAAATTGCCACCGATACCACAACATTGATACCACCCGTGGCGCTACTATTGGACCTAGGTGGGCCCGCTGCATCCTTAGTATCTACTAAACTAACTACTAAAAAGAAATAAACAATGGTGGAACAACAAATTAATGGACCTAAAAGTGAATGAAATAAAAATATTAAGTACAAGTAACTGAGTGCATGCTCCTATGGTAGCTTGGTGAGACAACACTAGTAGGCGATATTCTTTACTGCACGTGCCTGATGGATGCGGGTAGTGGGGGGAAGATCTTCAGAGTCATAAAACTCGAGAGCGTCCTGGGTTTCTAACAAAAGGCAAATTTAGCTGTGAAGCTAGACAATAGCCGGCCCAGACCCCTTGTTAGCACTAGCTTCAAAGCTCTGGCAAAGTTTGCACTAAGCTGGGTGGAAAATAATGTGTGTGTGTTTGTGTGGAGGAAAATGACTAGAGCGTGTGTTTATGGTGAAGCAAGCCAATCAGATGTGTTGGAGCAGCACATTTAAACAAGGCTATGCACGTAGCTAGGAAGCTGCAGCATCTTAGCATAAGCAGTTGTTTACAGTTGGGAGATTCAGTGACAACAATAAAGCATAACACATTTATGCATTTATATTGTGTTAAACTCTAATCTTTACCCGATCTGGTTTTGATAAACTTAAGTCTTACTGTAAGGCAGTGCTTCTCAATTATTTTCTGTTACGCCCCCCGTCGCAACAAGATAACAATTTGCGCCCCCCCACTCTCTGCCGCGACTATAAATAATATAATTTGTCTACAAAATTGTTATAAGTACACGAAAAGATTTTAAGTGCATCATTTTGCCTAAAATAAAAAAAATAATCCTTGTTTAAAATGTAAACTTTTTGACCGACTTATTGCACCATTTGATACTAAAAAACAAAATTAAATAAAATCAATGAAAAATACAAAATTCAAATTTAGTTCAGCAACATTAACTCAGAAGCACAATATATAAAACACTT
This sequence comes from Orestias chungarensis, assembly GCA_032876305.1. NCBI lineage: Eukaryota > Metazoa > Chordata > Actinopteri > Cyprinodontiformes > Cyprinodontidae > Orestias > Orestias chungarensis. The sequence goes on along the minus strand of JAVLVB010000433.1, from coordinate 2,573,875 downwards.
TTACAGCTGATTTTGGGCCCGGTCGAAGCTGGAAACTCTGAAAAACTCGGTCCATCTATCTAGGGAAAGCCGGTTCATGCAGCGGGATGTCCTGGTTCGGGCTGATCGGTACGTAAATACAGAGCTGAAGAGAGGCGGCTCGTTGCGGCTTCTGATGTCCTCTCTTGGCGAGGCCTCTGCTTGGGGATGAATCTGGTCATGGTTGCATAAACGTTGACTTCTAGATTCCTTTGAAGGTACGCAGACGTTAAACTTTGATGCTAAACCTCTTATTGCACAGTAGGTTTAAAAGGTAGGAGTGTCCCTTTTAAGTCGTTGCTCAGGGCGAACGACCCGTGGAACGAACATTGATGGAGGGGAAAATCCGCTATTTATGCATGGCTGGGACGTCACCAGGTGGGCGCACCCCTTGGGGAATTCCGGTGGAGTTGGTCCGAGATCAGTCTGTTTATAAAATTAATGTCAACATCCGTTCTGCTCATAAAATGGATCCCCCCAACAAGGGGTTATATAGTTTTTGCTTAAGATTTTTAAATTTGTCAATTTAATCTTACATTCAATAAAGTGTGATGTACAATATCTCATTTGTTGTTGACATTACATGAATTTATATGTTAAATATATCTGTTGTTTCTTAGATGTGTAACCAAATGACAAAATGACTGCTAAATGCAATTTCAGATTCAAAGATAAAAACTTTCTAAAAGTATCAACTAATATTTAAGTTTTAGTATCAAATGTGTTCCCCAGTTGAAGCCTTGATTGCACAGATATATGTTCCAAGATCCTTTTGTGTTGTCCTCAAATTGAACAGATTTCAGGTTGTTCTTGTAATGAGCATTTTTGGCATGCACTAGACATGAAGAACATGGTTTGAGGCTATGACAGATTTTACTCATTATATATACTAGTATGGGATATAATGGTAACTGTTCCGATGAAAGCAATCTACACCTACTGAACGATCCTTTATAAATAGACAAGTCTTAAAGAAATGCAAATGTGAATAGGTTAATTTGATATATTCTTGAATTATACAACCATACTGATCACCAGTGCTCCTCAGGGCTGTGTGTTTAGTTCACTGCTGTTCACTCTGCTGACTCATGACTGCACTCCAAAGACCAGCTCAAATCAAGTTTGTTGATGACACAACTTTGGTCTTTAAGCAAGAATGATTAATCAGTGTACAGAGACGATGTACAGTGGCTAACAGGCTGGTGTAGAACCTAAACATGGAATAAAGGAAACAGATGGTTGTTGACTTCAAAAGAGAAACAGGTATTCAGCCCCGCTGAATATCAACGGCTCTGCTGTGGAAATGAAGAACACCAAGTTCCTTAGTGTGCACATTTCAAAGAATCTCCCCTGGTCCATCAACACCAGAAATATAACCAAGCCCAGCAGTGCCTCTACATCTTGCGGCGACAAAAGAAAGTATATCTTTCCCCTCCTATCCTCACCATGTTCTACAGAGGAACTGTAGAAAGCATATTGAGCACCTGTATTATCGTCTGGTTTGGGAGCTGCAAAATCACTGCAATGGACGCCAATGATCAAGATCATTGGCGTCTATCTCACCTCCATCACTGACATCTAAACCACAAGCTGCATCTGCAAAGCCACCATCATTAACCCTAACCACTCCTCACACAGTTTTTTCCCTCTGATGGCATCAGCCAGGGGATACCGGAGCATCTGAGCCTACAGCACCAGACCCTGCAACAGTTTCATTCACACACACACACACACACACACACACACACACACACACACACACACACACACACACACACACACACACACACACACACACACACACACACACACACACACACACACACACACACACACACACACACACACACACACACACACACACACACACACACACAAAACATCAGTAAGCTGCTGTCATTTGATACATTCTCATTGTGGTTTTATGTCAGACATGGTTAAAAAAAGCACAAAAGCTCAGTTAATGCTCCTATGTTTGAGTTTGACTACTGTACATAATTCATAGCTCACCTGAACAGCTATTTATTTAACTAAATAACTTTTGAATAACCTATGAAAGTAGTTTTTGCTCCTTTGGTCCCTGTGTGGGTGCCCTTAGGTAATATGGAGGACCTAACCTTCAAAAATGAGCAAACCTTGCCCAAACAGAAATAAAGTTGGGTATGAGAAGCTTTCTGACCTAAGTTTTCCGCTGTCACTTTCTGGTTCCATGATGCCGGCTTTTGTATTACACATCACTGCATAACTACGGGTGACTAAGTTGTAAATGCATGTTACTTTCAGTCAGCTTTAAACAGGCTCAATATTTGGTGAAAAAACCCACTGCTGAACTTCACTTTTCAGAGCTACTATGTGAAAGTCTTTTTATCTTGTAGCAGGCTCATAGGATTCAAACTGAATTTGTACAATCTTTCTTTGAAAAAACATTTTTACACATTCTTTCACATGTCAATGTTTTCTTTCCATTAAAACGTGTAATGAGCAAAGGTGACTCATCATAGCAGATACATATTGGGACTTGTCCGATGCATCACAACAAGAGCTTTAAGTATTGTATACATTTAATTTGTTTGAAGAATAGTTTAAACCTAAAATGTGCATGATATAATTTTTCTGACTACTGAAACACACACACACACCACCAATAACTATCCATACCTATCAGCAATGTATTTTGCTCACTCCATAAGAACCATACAGGTTTCTTCCGCTCATGTCGACTGTATTTTTTTGCATTTACTGTACTATCTGTAGTTTTTTAGTTCTGTTTTTTAGTTCTGTTGCACTTTGTCTTGGTCTGTTGCACCTTTTTTCCAGAGGAACGCTATTTCATTGCGCTTTGTACCTGTACTCAGATGGAATGACGATTGGTTCTTGACTTGACATGACTTGACGTGATTATAAATACTCACAATTTTTCCATTGAAACTGAATTCCCCCAAGGTTTTATTTAAATAAATGCTTTAACATGGAAGGTATTGTTTTGTCTTCCAATAATGTACAGCTAGGAAGAGACAGGTTTGATGAGGACATGTCCATAAAATTAAAAGAAAAAAACAAGTTTCTTCAAAGATATTTGTTTACAGTGTTACAAAATTACCATCATCATATCTAATAGTGACATGTACTTTAATTGTGGAGTCTAGGGTGGATTATTGTCATTCCATTTTATCACAGTAACATTTCATACAGTTCTTAATGACCAAGTTCTATCTTGCAGTAAAATGTAATATTTACATATATTTAACGTTACATTTATGGACCCATGTTTCCGCTGTCTTTGTTGTGGGGCGAAGTAGAGGTGGAAACAGAATGTTGATTTACGTTTATTGTAGGTGGTTGTGGTACTAAGTTGAAGGCATCGGAATGGTAAGTACGGGATGGAGCAAACTCAGTGAATAACTCGAAGTGGACAAAGGAACAAAGAATTGAGAACCACTGGGAGCTAGCAGAGAACACAGAAGGACAAGGAGGAGACAACAGCAACATAGGAGCCGAGGAGCGAGGTTGACCAGAGTGACAACTATCAACGATCTGATAGTGAGGGGCTGACTTAACTGAATATAACTACAGGGAGGATGAGTGGTTGAACAGAGGCAAGAACCTAATAGCAGAATTACGGTTGTGTCCGATAATGTATGCAGGCTGAGGTAGGAGAGAAAATGACTAGCTGGGGAAAAAATGTTAAACAATAATAAATGAAAAATGACCAAGTAACAATTACAGAACAGAACAATAAATAAGATGAAGCTAACTAAACCGAAGTAACAACAATTAATTACAGACAAGGACATAAGACTAACAACCTCGGAAAAATACATAACACAATGGAAAACAAAAAAATACAGATCGTGAAACTCTGCTTTTTATCACAGTTTTAATTTTGAGTTTGTACAATTTCTAAAAGTAGAAAGAAGACCTTGCGGTGCTCAGATTCCTTTCTTTACCTTTAACTAGCTCTCAGTATCAATTTAGGTATAAAACACAAGCTTACAGTAAGTAAGCCATCCTATAGATTGGTTGCTAAAGGCCTGAGCAACTTATGTTAAAATAATTGGTTTATTCTTAAAACTGCTGAGTCAGGTCATTTTTTGTCTATTCTTCAATTTCACATCATAAAACCAAACGTTGATATCAACTGAGTGGTATCCTGGGATTGTAATAATTCCTTCAATCTATATTTCATTTTCATATTGAATTATAGGCACCTTGTTGCTGGAACTAGGTCTATTTTCATCTTGTAAAACCAACATTAAGTGTTAAATTGAGACAAATGCATTTTCAAAAGTTTTTTTTCATAAACAAGATAACAAAGTTTTCTTTCACCCAGTTTATTGTGCAATTGTGATGTAAAAAAGTACACATTTGTTGACAAAATACATTTACATGGATTAATTTGTCTCAAACTTAATCTGAGAGTACAAACTTTCCTCAGTTTTAAACGTTTTCCTCTGTCGTCCTTGTCTTGCTTCTTCTTCTGGGAAATCTAATGCAGCATAGCTTGAACTCTTTCCATCTCGATCATGGAGAGTAAAGAAAAAATAATAATTACATCCTTTATTTCCATATGTACACATGGTACTGAGGAAGACTTTACTAAATCAACAACAATATATCTGTAAAGCAACAAAATATTTCTTATAGAGCATGTTCTCACATTTTCAGGTAATTGCTGGCTAAAGTCAGTCATTTCTTGTGAATTGGTTTTCCTTCCAACTAAAAGTAAAAAAAAAAAAGATAAATTAAACATAGGACCTTGTCACAGTAGGTCTTGATGCTCAATTTGAATTTTTTTTCTTTATATCACAGTACAGTTTTTTTGTTGTTTTTGTGGTGTTGTTGTTAATACTATTAATACAACAGCAGAAAGTAGATTGTAGATTACTAACAGCGATTCAAAGTTTATTTTAAATGACAGTGAATCTCGCTGTCTGTAGATCCATTTTTAAGCAATAGGAGACGAACATATTGTCACAAAATCATAACAAGATAATGGAAACTAAGAAAAAAGATAGCTATTCAGCACTGCTTGCTTCAGCCAATGTTTGCATCAAGTACACCAAAAAAGCCAGATGTGGTAAGCATATAGCTTTTTGGATGCACATTTATGAAACATATTTCATGTCAATGTATAAATGTAACATGACTGCAGATGCTTTGAAAATCATCAAATACATATCTAATTAGTTCCACATATGGAAGTAGCCAAATTCAGACTTTGTTGGGATGAAAAATTGGAATTGTATCATTCAGACTGCCATTAAAATGTTAAATATGGAGTTAAACAATCTGATTTGGGACACAGTTGCACCGTGTGTTACACACAAACTTACCTTTTACTGTATTACATGCTGTTCCTGGAGTTTGGAGAAAGATAAATACAATATTCACCATCACAGAGATAATCAAGCACATCACTAACGTGAGGAAGACGGTAAACTGAAAACCTCCAGTTTGCTCTAGAAAAAAATGCAAAGAAAATGAATTGTGCAAGCCTACTAATTACATGATGGGTATATAACTGTCTGTCCAGGACAAATTCTTACCAATCTGAAGTTTGGCATTCCCAAATAAAATCTTTTTTACATGTAGCAATGGCACAGTAGAACAAGGCAGAGTTAGAGGAAACAACATTCTTAGAAAAGTTATAGTAACAAATGCTTTGACTGTCAAATCTCTTCTTGCATTCCCCACGTTTATTTTTATCAATGTAGGTAATGTCTGGATAGGATTCTTCTGTTTCAGCTAGAAACCAGAACACACTGTGATCCCCTGAACACATTTTGCTCTCAACATCAGTGAGGACTGAAAATTGTAGAGAACTATGGTCTGCTGAAAGCCCGGGGTCTGAAACTGTGGGCTGGTAAAAAACTGTGTAATGTGATGTCTTTGAATTATTTCCTGCAAATTACAGATAGATGAAAATTAATTCAGAAATGCATTAAGTAACTTTTTCATTCTCATAGGTTTATTAATCCTGAAATAACAGAGATATGTTAATAATATCTAAACAGACAAAGTTATGAGACTTTCTTCAAATTCTTGAGTTTGAGTAATTTGGTTTTGGTTATGGTTTTTGTGTAGTTGATAGAAAAAACTGGTCTGATCACACATCATAGATCATGTATAAACTATATTAAATATATTTTGAGTCATCTTCCAATCTATAGTTGAAACAATTAATTTAAATGCCCTTTTTAAAAACTATTTACATTTTCTTTCTTTGTATTTCAGATTAAATCACACTTAATTTTTTTCTGGTTTTTCCTTTTCAGACGTTAACACATTCTAACATATCTATGGCTTTGATAAAAAACCAAAAACGGCCTCATTGCTTTTTACACTTTTTTTTAATTCACAACATTTTGAGGATAATTGTGTTTTTAAAACATTACCTCAAATAAAGCGCTTACTTGTGTGAATTCATAAGAAAATCAATAAAAATAAACCAGGCAAAACACCATACAAAAAACGGTTTATCTAGGAGTTCACTGTTGCGATTACCAGCTGCTTGTAATATTTACAATTTTGGCAGATTTATTATAAAGTAATAAAACTTTTATTACTTTATAATAGTGTTTTAGTGTTGTTTTTTTACAAGATTTTAGATCACATAGTTTACCTTTGATGATGAGATATGTCCCAATCCATTTATTAGTTCCGATCCAGTCCATAATTGCAAAGTAATATGTTCCCTCATCCTCTTCGGTTGTATTTAAAAATTTCACCCTGCTAAATGTTTAATTAATATTAATTTCCCATCTTGAGTTACAAAACTCTGGTGCAGTTATAGAGGTTGCAGGTTTTTGGTGTCTCAAAGTGAATTTCACAATCAATTTAAGAGTGTCCCCTGGACTCTGATTGTACCAGTTGACTTGTCTATGGCTGATCTCAATATGTGGCAAATCACATTTGATTGTTCCAGGTTTGCCAAGTGGAACTGGTTTCACTGGAATAAAAGCGTCTAAGGAAAGATAAAATGAAAAATATAATAGAATAAACCTTTATATTAACCTAAATGTAGATGTAGAAGTACTTACATCCGCATTGAACAAAAAGCAATGTAGGCAATATTGCAATCACCTTGATAATGTCCCTTAGAAGCAGCGTTACTGGTACTTTAAAAGATGTAGGAGTAGCTTCAAAATAACCCATCTATGTGGGTCATAGTGTCCCATAATGTTATTGGCTGTTTCAAATCAAAGTTTAGGTGATCAGTAGGAGGTGTGTCTTTGTGGATACTGGTCCTTTTCAATGCTTTAAAAACATGTGACATATTTATAATACACGATAATGTAAACTTTCCTTAGTTTTAAACTTTTTCTTCTGTCGTCCAAGCATTATTTTTCAATGCAAAGGTGTAATCTCTATCATTTGATTCTGTTAAAATTGCCTAACAGATGTAAAGAATACATTCACATTTATGTATTGCCATATATGGGGTCAATTAAGATTCAAAAAATGTATTATTAAATGTATTAAAGACCTTTTAAGGCAGTAGGAAAATGTGTCTTAAAGAAATAAACCTTCTTTGCAACAAAACTGGAACACTGGTTCAGCAATGTAGTTTTTAAACAAAATTTTATTTTTAAATTTGAAACCAGGAAATGGAGGTGTTCTGGCTGGTTTTGTTGTTGCTCTCGCTCTTCTTTCCACCAGGGGCATTCTACAGGAAGCTTCCAGGCTGGAGCTGCTAAGCTGGAAGCACGTTGGCCACAGGTAATGCCAACATTTACGCATTTATGCAAAGCGGCTTACAAAAAGAGGGTTTAACATTGAACTACGACACAATTTACTCAGTTACCTGCAATATGCCAGGAGAGGATTTAACATTAATGATGACACTTATTTACAGCATTTAGTTAAAAACAGAGTGCCCAAGTACCATACACTGAGTGCTAAGTAATATCAGTGGGGGTAATAAGTGCATTTAGATCTTTCAGGGCAAGAGATACTTTCGGAAGAGCTGGGTCTTCAAGGATTTCTTGAAGGTGGAAAGAGAATCAGATGCTCTGATAGTGCATGTAAGTTCATTCCACCGGCTTGACTACATTCTCCAATCATCTGGATTTTTGCTCACCTGTCGGTTCTCCTCAAGAGCTCCCTGTTTCTTATGCTGCAGAATCCTCTTCATTGGGTTTCCCGTTTCCAGAGCCGATGTCATTCTAGTGCACATTCAAACTCACTTTGTAGATAAACTCACTTTAACTGATCGGTCTCCTGAGTTGTTTCCTATTGTGGGTCAGAGCCTAAACTCAAAACCATGTCAATCTCCTAGATTGATGTTTGAAGAATTTGCTGTAGAAAGACAATTTTTTTTAACTGTACAATTATTTGGCAGGATAAGTGGATTAAAGTCTCAATATTCAATGCAGAATTTCACAATTTATTTTTTATTCTGGGTTGTGACCTTGTGGTCATAACAGTGGATTACAAACTTATTTGTTCTACTGAAAATGTTCCATATTTTGTCACATTACCACAACATACATAAATACATTTGAATGGAACTGTATGTGAAAGGTGACACGAGGTGCTATACAATTATGGTATAGAAAGAGGAATGAAAATTACATATGAATTGAGGTAATAGAACATAAAAAAATCAAATGCCATGTGCAAAAGTATTCACTCCCCTTTTCTCTGAGCACAACCAATTGCCTTTTAAAGTTGATGATTGCTAGTGACTAAATAGTCATTAGCAAAAGTATTCAATTATTTGAAAAAACATTAAATAAACAGATGATGGCGATCCTTGCTACTTATCTTTAGCATGTTTAGCCTCATGACTCACAATGGCATGTTTTTGTCTCTTTCTTTCATGGATTGTTGTCATGGTTTCTGCTAGGTGTTTTTTTTTTACAATTTTTTTTAAAACAATCAAATTTTGATTTGAGTAATCCATTTACATTTTTTTGTAAATGGAAAGAATTTTTATACATTATACTATTTTCACAAATGCAACCCACTCATAATCACTGAAGTTTAAAAAGACAAAAAAAAAAAAAGAATAAAAATAAATGTAATATGTTGGATATGTCTATTTCTACAATATGCTACCAAAAAGCCTGTCAGTGTGTTACAGGTGCTTCCTGAAAAAACCACAAAGTCTGCTCAGCCTTTCAAAGGTTGGCTGTCACAGGCCTCTTAAAATTTTGTTTGACAGCAAAGGGGTTTACCAGTCACTTGCCTTCTTCAATTCCTTACAGTGCCCTGGTAAATTCAGAAAACATACTGAAATAGACAGGGAGCATCTTAGCCCTGGCTTTTTTTTTAAATAACACTGAAAATTGAGAGACTATATCAATTCTTTATTTTAATATTCTCTATTTACATAGAAAACAAAAGTTTTCACTAAAAGAACACAACTTTAGATATTAGAGTTGCATATAAAGCCCCTTATAAACCTTGTGGACCGACTAAAACGTAATGTTTTTCTATGCTGCTGTGGGGATTTTGGGAAAAAGTAACCATGGTAGATAAAAACCAACATCTTACAACCACTAGCGGCGCCAGGAATTTGATTGTGGGTGGGCATTCAGAAAACTGGATGGG
>JAVLVB010000433.1:2500409-2564202 GCA_032876305.1 Orestias chungarensis | reverse complement strand
TATATATATATATATATATATATATATATATATATATATATATATATATATATATATATATATATATATATATATATATATATATATATATATATATATATATATATGTGTGTGTCACTCAAATCAATCAAAAGTACTTCATTTATCCCCGAAAGGGAAATTCAATGGTGTTGGAGTGACTCATTTAACTAAGGAGTTGTTGTTGATGGTGATATCTGTGGGACAAGCGTTGCCAATCCTCCTCCTTTACTTTTCTTGGAACTCTCTAAATCCCGATTTGCTCTTATAGTCAGGAAACCCACCAGATAGACGTTGGAGTCGGGGATATAATCTTGCTGCCATGTCTCAGTAAAACCCATAATACTGCATTCCCAATGCTCTTGCTGAGTCCCTGTCAGGGACTGAAGTTCATTTAACTTGTTAGCTAATGATCTTACATGGCCCATGATGATGGATGGAAGGGAGGGTTTGAAATTTCTCATTCATCCTGCTCTGCATCCATAACACCTCCTTTTTAACACCTCTGGGATTTCTGGCTTCAGTTGTCGTATTATTTCTGCTTTTCCAATGTCAATGCCCCCTGTTGCTATGGTTTTGCATTATAACAAAAGAGCAAAATGTAAAAAAGTAAAAAAGCAATCCACCTGTACCGCATCCCAAACAAACAAAATGAAATAGTTGTCCAAAAATGCAAATTTTCCAAGAAAAACAGGGATGGAATTTTAGAAAAAAAAGGAAAGATCGCAATGAAAGTTGATGAGCTATTCCAACCTACTGCCACCTTGAGTATTTGTACATATACATATAAGATAAATATATATTTGGGTTGAAAGACAGCTTTATTTTAATTTTAAAGCAAATAAGTGTAGTTTTAAAGAAGATTTTTAAGAACAGACATGTAAATGAAGAAATATGTTTTACAAAATATGTTTTAAGTCATCTGAAAAGAACAAAACATGTAAAACTTAGTCTTTAGATGATAATTTTAAGCTTAGCATTAGCTTAGCCTTTTCAAAGGTCAAGAACATTGACTTCTGTATAGATGACGTCTTCATCCTCATTTGCTGTTGTCCCGTTCCTCTTTGTGCTAGCTTTTTTTCTAGTTGAGACGGCTGAATATACCAACAAGTCCTTGTGTGACTGACGGGACAGAAAGAACAATATCCAATATACAGCAAACAATTCAGCATTTTAATACCAAAGTGTGTTTATTTACTATTACCTTCTGACTTTCTTGATTTTCTTCGATTGGTTCATGTACTTGTAGAGCTACAGCAACTACGAAACATAAAGATGAAATATTCATGTAAGGAAGTATGAATGTTTTCCTTGGCTTATTTTAGATATATCCGTTTCTGACTGGCAACCTACCATTACAACAACTCTTCAACCTTTCATTTGTTATTGTTGTTTGGTATATGAGGAAGGCTATAACAACAACACAGATAGCCAAAGCAGAACCAAGCAGAAAGACAACTGTATTGCAATTACTTGATTCCCTTCTGTTTTCTGCTGACATGAGGAAGAAATTAAACATTAAATGATATATAAATAAAACATTAAATTATATATATATATATATATATATATACATATATATATATATATATATATATATATATATATATATATATATATATATATATATATATATATATATATATATATATATATATATATATATAATTTACTTATTTTTCTTACGTTGGTTTCATAGAAAAATAAATTACCGTTATTCTTAGTACTTGATGTTTCGCTAGATGTTTTATTGTTATGCTTTGGCACAGCACAGTGATATATCTGATCATAAGACCAGCTGGAGTTCTTGAAATAGCTATAAAAACATGCCTCAGGGTTGAAGTTTAATTCACGTTCCTCATCGCTGTCACTGTTGTTTAAACCCGGAAAGGTCTGAGTAGATTCAGCTTTAAAACAGACCAAACTTTCATCTTGAGGGCATGAGTTATTTTCAACATCACGGAGGGCTGAACAATGCAGGGTCACAGAGTCATGGAGCTTGGTTGGAGGAGCTGTGGGGACTGTGGTGACAGTAGACTCTAGTTGGCAAAATAAATAAAACACTTTCTTTTTACAAAACAATAGAAAAAGCCTAGAAAAATGTATAAAAAACGTTTAAAGATGTAAAGATTAATAAATGTCATCATTTTTTTTATAAACTTACCTTTAACTGTCAACAATGTCAGATTCAAAATATTCCAGTTTCCTCCAAAGTCTCTAAAACATAAATAAAGTCCTGAATCATTTAGTCTTACTTTTGTGATCTGCAACACAAGAATTCCAGGATCTTGCCGAAGTTTAATATGAGGATAAACAGTGTCAGGATCTTTAAAGGTCTTTGTAGAATGTTCTGAGTTGATCCTCATCCAAAATATATTCCCAGCAGACCTGCGTGAGCATGTCATCTTTACATGGTCTCCTACCGAAACAAACTTTGCTTCAGTTTTTGGTAAAGCTTCACAACCTAAACAATCATCAAACAAATCAATTACACACAGCAAACATGTAAAAATGAAGTTAAAACAGAAATTTCAAATCCAGATGAAATCTGACAAGTAAACTTACATCCATCTTTGAGCATCAATAGTAAATAAATTATCAGCATCTTTTTTTTGGTGATCCAACAGAAGATTTATCTAATTCTGTCACCTTATTAGATAAGATTTAACTAAATGTAACCGTTTAAACTGGGAGGAGCCGATCCTGAAGTACTATGATTGGTTTAAATTCAGAACAATCTCGTTGCCCTTTAACATTTCTACCACAATAGAAATGAGATGAGACCTCTCGCACACACACACACACACACACACACACACACACACACACACACACACACACACACACACACACACACACACACACACACACACACACACACACAAAACATCAGTAAGCTTCTGTCATTTGATACATTCTCATTGTGGTTTTATGTCAGACATGGTTAAAAAAAGCACAAAAGCTCAGTTAATGCTCCTATGTTTGAGTTTGACTACTGTACATAATTCATAGCTCACCTGAACAGCTATTTATTTAACTAAATAACTTTTGAATAACCTATGAAAGTAGTTTTTGCTCCTTTGGTCCCTGTGTGGGTGCCCTTAGGTAATATGGAGGACCTAACCTTCAAAAATGAGCAAACTTTGCCCAAACAGAAATAAAGTTGGGTATGAGAAGCTTTCTGACCTAAGTTTTCCGCTGTCACTTTCTGGTTCCATGATGCCGGCTTTTGTATTACACATCACTGCATAACTACGGGTGACTAAGTTGTAAATGCATGTTACTTTCAGTCAGCTTTAAACAGGCTCAATATTTGGTGAAAAAACCCACTGCTGAACTTCACTTTTCAGAGCTACTATGTGAAAGTCTTTTTATCTTGTAGCAGGCTCATAGGATTCAAACTGAATTTGTACAATCTTTCTTTGAAAAAACATTTTTACACATTCTTACACATGTCAATGTTTTCTTTCCATTAAAACGTGTAATAAGCAAAGGTGACTCATCAAAGCAGATACATATTGGGACTTGTCCGATGCATCACAACAAGAGCTTTAAGTATTGTATACATTTAATTTGTTTGAAGAATAGTTTAAACCTAAAATGTGCATGATATAATTTTTCTGACTACTAAATGTAAAACACTAATTTGATTCAACCCCTTATACATCTTCCATTCCAAAACATTAATAACAAAATGATTTTCACCATAGCAGGAACAATAATCTATATAATGAGTTTTTTTTAAAGCACTTTATGATGCAATATTATTGAGATAATAAAAAAAAGACACCACAGGACAGAGGAATTTTTAGCATGATTTATTTGAATAAGACCTTAAAAAAATTGTGTGTGTTTTCTCATATGAGGAAACCCTGTCAAAACTCATCACTAAAGGTGTGATTTATTAACATAAGACATCCTGGGTTGCTCTCAAGCATTTTTCACTGGGCTAATTACTTGGCAGGTACAAACTTCAGCTGCACAACTTACATTCTGCCAATAGACTGGGCAGTAGTTGCATCATGTGTTTTAATTTAAAATACTGGTTAATCTCTGTGCTCCAAAAATAAAAGCATACATGTTATAACACTTTTCTTGTAGAAACATGATTCACATTACACATACCATTTTGCAAGTTGAAGAATTTGTGGCTGCTTTGCTTTACCAATTTGGAGCGTTTGCTACATTTCTCAGGGTCAAGGGTCCTACTTAACTGCTACAGATTCATTTTAACCTTTACCACCTGTGTTTTCAAGTGTTCAGACAAGTGGAATACAAACTTAGAATGGCAACACCTATAATTTTGGGAGCTTTTGTTCAACATTTTCCAGGAAACATTGAGGCCAAAAAATGATTAAAAAGAAAGCAGTTTTGGTAAAGTCGGATTATTTTGTTACTAGTATAGACAGTGTGGCATGTACCATTTACTATAACTTTTTACCCATCCATCCATCCATTTCTGTAAAACCCTTGTCGCTATTGGGGTCGGGTGGGTCTGCTGGCGCCTATCTCCATCTTACAATGGCCGAGAGACAGGGGTACACCCTGGACAGGTCACCAGTCCATCGCAGGGCAACACAGAGACATACAGGACAAACAACAACTCATACACACACTCACACCTAAGGACAATTTAGAGTGCCCAATCAGCCTAACAGTCATGTTTTTGAACTATAGGAGGAAGCTGGAGTACCTAGAGAGAACCCACGCATGCACAGGGAGAGCATGCAAACTCCCCGCAGAAAGACCAAATACCCAAGGTGGAATTGAACCCAGAGCCTTCTTGCTGCATGGGAACAGTGCTACCCACTGCGTCACTGTGCAGCCGGCCTTTTTAGCGTGTGAATCAATTAGATTTTTGGGTCGGTGAATCTTAAGAGTTAAGACGTGCAGATTTTCTGTTTTTGCTGATGTCAGCATGAAGTCATTCAAAAGTTTCTACGAGTCAAATATAAACGCTTTACTGGTTAACTCTTTTTGTCTGAGTGAAAATATTAAAATGAAAGCTTTTTTCATATTCATGGTTAACCTATTTTAACTATTGCTAAGTTGGGTTTATCCAATGGTGCTTTCATTTTCTATTCCCTTTGGTTTTTGGCCTCAACAGAACTCATTAGAGATTGTGAGACTTTCATTATAATTCATCTCTCTTATGTGCACTTTGGGTTCCACTAAACAAAATATAATGTTATGACTCTTTGCACTGAAAACCATTACTACTACTTAGTTTTTGTTAATCCGGTGATAGGGATGAGTCAGTAATTGTTGTAGGCAGTCTAACTTACTCAACAGTACTGCCCTTTAGAAACTAGTAGAATAACGAGAGAGGAACACAAAGAGATATTTTATTTAAACTATCCGACTGTGTAACTTTGCTGAACGTAATGTATCTAGCAAAAGTAACTTTTCCTTGTTTTGTCACATTAACCAGAACTATAAATATATTTCTTTGTAATTTTATGTTAAAAACTAACATAATATGGGTTACAATTGTAAAGTCAAAAGACAATTATACATGATTTAAAACCTTTCTTTTTTTAAATAAAAAACTGAAAAGTGTGGTGAGCAAATGTACTCCATCCCGTTTTCCGGGAGTGCAAAAATTCCCTTTAGAAGTTGCCTGATGATTGCTAATGACCAAATCAAATAAATCTGTGTGTGATCTAATCTCAGTACCAATACATCTGTTCCGTGACGACCTTACAAGTTGGTTAAGAGAATATTAGAGAGGAAAACAGCATCATGAAGGCCAAGGAACAAGTAGAGGGGTCAGGGATAAATTTGAGGAGAAGTTTAATGCAGGCTTAGGCTATTAAAAGAGCTTTGAACATCTCTCTGTTTAATTCATAACAACAAGGAGACCACTGATCAGATGGAGGCAAGAGGCCCATGGTGATTCTCGACGAAATACTGAGATCCAGGGGCGGATTTAAGATTCAAGGAGATCAGGGGCTTAGCACTGAGGGTGTAGATGCCGATTTCTTTTTTTCATCTTTTTTTAGCTGCCTTACACACAAAACTACAACTTTTTTTTACTTCACTGCAAAACATAGTTCTTGGTTATAGAGTACTCATGTCATTTAAATTGCTCAAACCAGCTTTTGTTAAATGCTCTCTGCTGGGTACCAAACTGGCTTAGGGGGTACTGGGGTAGGGTCACTTTCTGGGGTCCCTAAATCAGTATCTGGTAGTCCACCTGCTGCTGTTCCTGGCTGGTCAGCCCTACATGTAGCCGTGGTATCTGCATGACAAAAAAAACAAACCCCAACATTCCATCAAATCAACTATGGCTAAATCCCATCAACTCACTATTACCAATCCCCGTCAAGTAAATCTAACAATGTATATCTCAAATTAAAAACATCAGTTATATTGTGACAAGTTTCATATGGAGTAGGTCTAGACCTATACTCTTAATGAAATAAGTAAAAGTAGACCTGCACATTCAAAAACTTGAAACAACACTTGTTTGTGGTTGTTCAGTTGCTGATGCTACTGCAGATGACCAGGCGCGAGTGTGCAAGGGTCTGCATTTCCTATTTACCAGTGCAGCCGGGACAAACATCTAAAAATCAATCAAAGCTTCACATACTTGGAACATCAGTCTGTTTAGTTGCAGCTGTTGGTGTTGGTGGTAGTCCTACTGTCTGATTTTTGAAAAAGCTTCTGATATCCATTGATATCTGCAAGCCTGGATTAAGAATTCACAGGCCCTTGGGCCAGACTCTTAGAGGCCCTCAAATACACTCACACACACTGACACAGCTGATCAACCATGGAGCTGCCAGCACACAAACATACTTGTTCATGCACTAACAAAACAGACCACAGACCAGTTTACTAGTGCACAAGTGTGGGCCTAGCTGATGGAAACTCCTGCACAGGACTCACACTGACAAATTATAGGGTAAGATCTACAACTGTAAATAAATTCACACTCACCACATGATAGTGTTAGTGTGTATTATCAGAACAGTCTACACTCAAATATGCAGAAACACTTCACAATACACCAAACAATCATACATTTACAATGTTTTTAGAATTTCAGAAATATAATAAATCCTAACAAATGCTTTCCAATAGTTAAAAACTAATGCATTTACATTTTTCAAGCTATTGAAGAAAATGCTATATTTGTTACAGTCAAAATGAATAAAAAATAGAAAATAGGTTAAACCTGGATTGAAAGAAGTGTGCTTCATATGTGCAATCTGGAAGAATTTAGAGTGATTGGGTTACATGAATTCAAGAAATATGTCATTTATTTACATCACAAAATTAACGAAATATAGAAAATGGGTTAAAATTGAATAAAAAGAAGTGTGCCTTATCTGTGCCATCAGTTATAAAAATGTAAGATTGATTTATATTAAGTGGGTCACATGACATGGGAGCTATTAAAGAAACTGTTATATTATTACAGTAAAAATTAACCAAAAAAATTGAAATGGTTTAAACCTGGATAAAAACAGGTGTGTCTCATCTCTACAACTAGAAGAATTTAGCACTGATTTTTATTACATGGGTTACATGACCTGGGAGCTATTGAAATATAACAATTATTTACGGTGGAAATTAATTTAAAAATTGGTTTAAACTTGGATAAAAACAAGTGTGCCACATCTGTGTAATTTTTTTTTGTTTCTCCCCTCCAGAGGGCTTCTTTGCAGGGCTCTAGTGTCCCTTATATGAGAGTAGGCAGACAGGAAGGGGGAAAGGAGAGGGGGGAAGACATGCGGCAAATATCGAGGACTCAAGGCCTCCAAATGTGGGTCGCGTATTGTATTGTTTTGTCATTGTGTGCCATAACCAAAAGGCTATTGATTCTTGTTTACCAAGAGTGTTCAGTTCGGAACTTTATTGGCAGTCCCTAAATCAATAACTGTGTCTCCCAGGAGGGCAAAACCGAAGAGCCACAGCTGCAATCAGTCCACCTGCGTGGGCCCGCACAGGAGGGAGATACAATGTTGACAATACGGAGCTTGAATATCCAACTGCAAACTAACTTTACCGCGGTAGGCTTTCCCTCTCTTGTTTTACGTTTAACTTAGAGGGCCCACTCTAGCACTGTGTTAACTTTCTTTCGTACTTGGATATCCGCTGGCCTAACCGTTTAAAATTCCCCGCGGATGTGCTCGACTCTATAGCGGCCAGGGCCTTAGAGAGATGGCACTGGCAGCAACGAGAGGGAAACACTTCTTGTGCACAGGAAGGCTACAGCTTGCTTTTTTGCTCATGCTGCCACTCTCTGGCGAATTCCAGTACTACACAATTTACTCAGATCAGCTCAGGAGCGAGATCCGGGGCTCTTGAGGAAACATCCGGGGCTGTAGCCCAAGTTGCCACCCCCTAGATCTGCCACTGCTGAGGTCCACCCCTTAAGAGGGAGAATCTGTCCACAGGACAACTGTTAGTCCTGCCCTGCACAAATCTGTTCTTTATGAAAGAGTTGCAAGAACAAATCCATTGTTAAAATAAAACTATAAAAACTTCCATTTACAGTTTGCAAGAAGCCATGTTGGGGACACAACAAGTATGTGGAAGAAGATGCTTTCGTCCGAGAAGATCAAAAGTTAGCTTTCTGGCCAAATTGCAAAAATCACAATGTGTAACACTGCACATCACTCTTGATACACCATCCCCAATAACAGATATGGTTGTGGCAGCATCATGGTATGTGGGTGTTTCTTTTAAGAAGGAACAAGATAGCTAATCAGAGTTGATGGTAAAATGGATTGAGCCACAAAAAGGGCAATCTTGAAAGATAACCTGTTGTGGTCTGCAAATGACTTAAGACTGGGCTGGATATTCACCTTCCCACAGAACAATGACCCTGTACATAAAGACAGGGCTACAATTGAATTGTTTAAACCAAAACAAATGACTTAAGACTGGGCTGGATGTTCACCTTCCAACATAACAATGACCCTGCACATAAATACAGGGCTACAATTGAATTGTTTAAACCAAAACATACTCATTGGAATGGTCTTGACCTGAACCCAATCCAGGATCTGTGACAACATTTGAAAACTGCAGTTCTGGCTAAGCTTGAGCTATTTTGCATGGACAAAAGAAAAAGTAAAACAGCCTAGAATTTTTTTTTGCAACTGTTCCAGTCACTAGATGCAAAGGTGGTAGATACATACTCTTGAAGACTTGAAACCGTAATTGCAATAAAAGAAAAGCAAAGATCTTTTTCTTTGTTGTTTTCTTAATGCAGCTGACATCACAAACATAAGGCATTTTAATTTGAGTTTCTGCTATGGATCAGCTAAAAATGAATGGCCAATACTTTACCAACATGTACAATCTAATACTTCATAATTACAGCTTAAATATGCTGTTGGGTTTGTAACTCTGGTTGCAAAATCTCGGTATGAATCATACAAAAGGCAAATAACATGTACAGACTCTCTAAAAATTAACACGTCCGCTTCTGACTGGAAAAATTTGGTTTGCGGCTGGCTCAACTGGCTCAATATGTTGACCACTGACCAAAAATACTTTTTGCTTAGCGGCACAAAACCACGACTTCTTTTTTGCAACAGCATTTGATGACTTGGGTGATGCAAGATACAGATCTCCTGATGCTGCATTGCATTTACGCATACCTAAAATTAAATTCAAGAATATTATTCATTGAGGAAGCACAGTAGGATGACAATTAAAGATTTATAAGTAATATTCTGTTGTTGTCTACTTGGCATAGCATGCACTGTTTTTAAACTTAAAAAGGCACACAAATTCAAACTAACTGCTGAGAAACAAACATTGCATGGAAACTTATGCACTGCTGTGGTTTGGTTCTCATACAGGGGTGAGAAAACAAAGGGGCTTTTCTTCCTGTCTCATTTACCGCTTTCATCATATGAAGCAGACCTTAGGCTGCTCTTTTACATCAGAAAAGCACCTAAATCCACAAAGGATGGACACAAGCTCACTTTCTTCTCTGGTTGCTGCAATATGTGCATCAGCTGGTTTCCAATAGACATAAAGCATGCCTGAATATGGAGCAAGAAATTAGCGTAGAAATCAATGAGGTTTAAGAAATTAGCAATGCATTATTGAGTATTTCAACCTGTTAAAGATTATTCGGCTCTTATTTAAAAATATATATGTATTTGTACATTTATTAAAACTAATAAACTTTGTTAGGCATGATTTACCCTGATTGCAGTAATACCTGGTTGATGCTCATGGCAAGGTCTGTTTTATATATATATATATATATATATATATATATATATATATATATATATATATATATATATATATATATATATATATATTTTAAGTGTCAAAATGATAAAAAACTGTATTTGTCAAAAAAAGACAATAACTATGGATTAGAAAAATGTATGTCTAGCAGTTATAAACTGAAAAGGTGGGGGAGAATTTTGAATAGGTGGAAATGAAAGTACCCAACATGGCTCAAAAGGAAAATCACATGCAAATCTAAAGCATATTTACTATTTTGAATTTACTAAGCCTAACGGACATCGCTGTTCAAATTGTCAAATAGTTGAAACCATACACTTATTGAGACATCATGAAGTTGCATAGAAAAAAACAAAAGTTTCAAGCACAACCTACTGAGTGGCTGCCTGCATTTGTTTCTTACTGATCAGAGTTGCCCTCTACAGGCCACCAAAAGGCTTTCAGCTCTGAGGATTGTCTGTCGTGGCTCATAGTCAGATAAAAACTGCTCTAGACTCTGGTGTCTGAGTTACACTCTTTTACAAGTTGAAGCAAATTCATAAAACTTTTATCACAGGATTTGAGTAAAACAAAAAAAAGATTACACTACCCTAAACCAAGCAACAAATGTGACACAGTATAATAAAGCATATAGATATTAAGGATGAATACAAAGTATACATTTGTTTAGAAAAAAAAAAGAAAAGGAACATTTACACTCATGTTGGGATCACAGCAACTGTTGAAGTTGCTACCTGACTTATTGTTGTCCTCCTGCATGTGTTGATGTTTTAAATGGCCCCACTTATACTAAGAAAAACAAAAACACGTAGAAAACCAAAATATTTCAGCTTTATTTAATTTTTTCATTGAAGTTAAAATCATGTAAATTTTGCTACACAGTGTTTTTATGCTACTAGGATCCTAACTAAGATAAGAATATTGACATTGCAGTCTGAAGGCACAAATGAAAACTCAAGAGAATATAATAAATGAGCTTTATCACTGTTTTTATTCTTTCTAACACATAGAATTTGAACATTTTATTCAGTATAATTCTATCTGATTGCACACAAATATTTTTAATTGTATTTATTTTGTTTAACCCCTGCTATGTTTTTTTGTATTGCTGTAAGAAACAGCAAGAACAAAATGACATCAAACTCTTTATTTAACTCATTATATATGACTTCAGGTATATTACACATTTCTACATCAAACACATTAAACAAAGTGGAGCTTGGCTGATATGGTAGTCTAGTAATTTTGTAAGGAAAGAAAATACCCTTAAAAACGTTAAACATCAGTCTTGTTTTTATTATTAATCCATACCCTATCTACTGACACCACTGTAGATTGCCTCAGATCTTTCTTTGTTTCTCAGCCCGCTAAGTCAGTTTGAACGGCTTCTGGTGTGAAAACGACTTTTGGGAAGTTTGGGTGATTATTCTGCTATAATGAACCGACTACTGATTACTTCACTGAGTATTCACTTAATAAAAGCCTTTTTAGGCAGTAGGGGAATTCCTAATTATAAATTTTGGAGGGAAACGAGATTGCTAACACATTATAGAATGCATGTAGGCTACTGAACAAATTTGCTTCATTAACATGAGAGCATGTCAGCAGTGTTTCATATCGAACAAAAACCTAACAGAAGTAAAAATACCTATTATAAAAAGGAAAATATGATATGTTGCTGTATATGTTTCGATTGAAGACCTGGAAGGAATACTGTACTTCTGTAGAAGACGTAATTATTATAACTTTTGCTTTAATGCAAAGTTAGTTTGTGCTTGCAGTCTGAGAACTTTTATTTATAATTCACTGATTAAAATATTCATTTAATTGAAACCGTTTCTCGTTCAAATCAGACTACATAACAAAATAACTCAATTGTGCAAAAATAAATGGCCCAACAATTTATTAAATAGTTAAAATGCAAAAAAAAAAAAAAAAAATGCAAATCAAGATTCAATAAAAAACCACTTTAACTAGTTACTACAACTACTATACTATTTCTATACTATAACTATTTACATATATATACATGCACAAAGACACACACACTCCCAGGCCAGCACGATGTTTCACAGCTTCTCCGTGATGTAGTCAGTGTGCTGCAATTTCACCAGCGGCAGGTAGAACTGGTAGCGGCGCAGAAGGTACGCCACGCTGCCGCCCCCGCGGCGCAGCGGACACTTGGCCATGCCGAACACGTCCACGCGGACCAGCCGGCGCAGCTGCTGGTAAAAGCCCATGCGGGCATGACTGGACGAAAAAAATTTGGAAATTATTTAAGTTCAGAATGTAAGTTGTGATGGAAATTTTAAAACACTGAATCAGGCGGACCCGTCTAAACCCGCCAAGCTTGTAATGTGATAGCGGCAGCTAAAACACAACTAGCAAGTTAACTTAACAAGTTAAAATGCTTAATTAACAAAAACTGGCAATATAAAATATTACTGCGAAACTGTGATATTTGTGCTAACGCGTTACAACAGCAAAAAATGGTTGTACTTTTATCAACTTACCATAGAAAACAGTTCTGAAAACACTGAGAATGCACTACATCTAATGCTGGAACTGCTGGTGATATCTCTACTCACTGTGGGACTTTCAATAATCTGGTACCGTCAGCCTGCCAAAGCACTGCTTTCAAAGGGCTCAACATAGGGGGGAGGTATGAGAGCTGATTACAATGAGCAGGAATGACACTGGTGAGATGAATGGGTAATCAGTTAGGGAGGCTGAGATTAATGTAAACAAGCAGGCTGAATCATAACAGCTTGGTAAGCAGGTGCTCAGCACAAACCTGATCGGGATGCTGTGCAGCAGTATACATGTGCTACCGATTAACTTGAGTGCAAAGCAGGAGAGTAGTGGAGGAGAACAGACAAAGGAGACTGGCCAACATCATGACAGAACATAGGCAGTGGGTGTGAATGTGTGACCACAAGAGGATCCATTTAAAAAATATGAAGTCCACTAAACTATAAACAATACCCTTGCATTAGTTTGTCTGTGTTAATGGCAATATACAAGCCGAATTTATATTATACCTTAAAAACAGAAACTGAACCAAAGACTATGTGCAGACTTGTGCAGATTGACTAAGAAACCAAAAAATATGGTCTACTGGAAGCAAAGAGACTTTCCTTGAAATCAGTTTTGCTATTGGAAAAAAAACTGTTTAAACTTGCTAAGACTCAAGCAATGAAGGATCATAGCTTTAGAGGGAATGAAAATTTAGCATTGCATGGTTCATTGTGACATGACATAAGTAAACAGTATCATATAAGAATTGACGGAATGGAAAACTGCCACTATGAGAACAGATCACTTAATGTTGTGGAAGTTAAACTAGCAATTATGATAATTTTAATTTGAAGTGTACAAAAAAAAATTCAGAATACGAATCTTTCTCAGGAAAGCAAAACTTGCCATGATTATATGGATCAGTTTTGTCTCTAAGATCATACATTTTCTTCATTTTGTGGGTTTGCATCAAACAAATAAAGTCTGATTCTAAAACTTTTTAGGATCAGTTCTATTTCCGTATTAAACTCCTCATTGTTACATTTCATTCATTGTACATTGAATCTTTCTCTTAATCCCACATGAAATCTGTAGTCTTGTTTAGACTTCATTTTCTACCACCAAATGTTGAGAAATACACTCCTTGTTGAATTCAGCGACGCAGGTGGGCACCACGAAGCAGTTGTGCCTAGGGCAAGCACTGCTCCTTTCTATTAGTACACAAAAAATTCTCACACTGAATGTTTTGAGACTTGAAAGGCTCCACCTTCTAAAGTCAGTTACTTCAGTGGGTGGAGCATAAAGCAAACGGTTGAGGAGGCATTTGTGGGCTTAGCATAGGCAAGGTCAGTGAAATAAATAAATCTGTAGGGCATGAAAGCAGAGATCAGCACAGATATTGGGCATGACTTGGATCCAAAACTTGGTTTACACAAGGCAATGTTTATGGTTGCATTGAAATGGTGACATAACACACTCAAAAATAAAAATAAGCCAGATATTTGTTTACTATACACTTTTATTTAAAAAATATATATTTAAAAGCAAAACTTTTCAAAATGTTGAAAATACGAGTTTCTTAGTTAATATGTAAAAAAAATTGTTGACCATGCTTTTGTTTCCAAACACTTTAAAGCATTTATCTCTGCCTTCATTTGAACAAAATACATATCCAAAAATAAACTTTTATGGCTAAACATTTATGAATTAAGTGTTTGTTTGATTTACTAGGGGCTGCACAGTAGGTAGCACTGTTGCCTTGCAGCAAGATGGCTCTTGGCTCAGTTCCACCTTGGGTCTTTCTGCAAGGAAAAGACCAAAAACATGTTTTAGGCTAGTTTGGTGTTCTTAATTGTCCTTAGGTGTGAGTAGTTGTTTGTCCTGTCTGTCTCTATGTTGCCCCTGCAATGGACTGGCGACCTGTCCAGGTTGTACCCCTGCCTCTCGCCCATTGGAAGCTGAAAATAGGCACCAGCAGACCCCTGCAACCCAAGAAGAATAAGTGGGTTAGATAATGGATGGACGGAATTGTATTTACTCTCTTTTACTTTTAGACCTTTTATCTGTGTGCATAAGCCTACTCACGCCCTAGATACAAAGCAACGATAAAGCGTTGCATGGAATTTAAGCTTTGCTAAGGTTGTGGTTTTGAATAAGCGAGGGTGTGAAAACAAAGGGGCTTTCCTTCCTGTCCAAGCTACAGTTTCATTCTAAAGAAAAAATGCTTATTATTTCTACCAAAAATAAAAGAAAATGACTTGTTATGACTAATTTTACATTTACACATGCAGAATCATGGTCTTATTAATTATTTATTTTTTGCCAAACTATTGCGGTTATTTGAATATTATTGACTGATTTAAAGATTGCCATGCTTTTAACACGCTGTTTGTCTGTTGCTTTTGTAACAGTACAATAAATTAACAAGTCCCAAAACAAAAATCATGTAAATTTTTGTACTAAAATGTAAAGTACAAAAATAATGAACTTAAATTACCTTTTTCTCATTTCATGTCTTGTTGGAAAGAAGTGTGTGATGCACACGTACTTCAGAGTAAAAAGCTTTAATCGTTGGTTGAAGGGCTGAAAACCTCTCACCACAACCGAGGCATGTTAGAATAGTTCCTTTGCTTGTTAACAGATGAAAATGTGTCAAAGAAGGTTTGAAAGGTGATAAAGTCTCAAGTCCATAAAATGTATTCAGCAAACTAAATAGATTTAGGAGAAGGTGATAAGGAATAATATTACAGAAATAATTTTTATTTATATAGAAACTTCTCAGGAAAACATGTTAAATGTGAAGAGAATATCTCAAATATTCACTAGAAACAAATTTTGAACTTTAAAAAACTGGAAGCATGTATGCCAAAAACACATTAATTGTCTGCTGCATTGGCTAATAAAGATAAATTAATAATATGAATTTTTCTAATTTTAAACATCACAAATAAAACAATATAGAAAAATCACTACCACCTAATTCTCTTTAAATGTACACTAACGTATCAAAGCTATACATGTTTGACATGTGTAATTTGATTTTGTTTCACAGAACAAATAAAGATGAATCTAAATTTAGTAAAACCAGCAGCTCCACACCAAAACTGATGGCCCACCTTCTTTTTTGAGTCCAGCCCTTGAGGTGGGTCATGTGGTAAAGATGTAGGAAGGTCTTTGTGGTTAAACCTCTGACCTAAAAGTAGCTCAGTCCGTTTCAGAACAGTCACGTGGAAGTGTTGGAAAGTCTCATCAAAAAAAAGTTTTGACAAAAGGAACAAAGGTCCATCAACCTCTGTGAAGATAATTTTATAAGTCATCCATGACATAAGACTTAAGAGTCTTTTCAACCCAACTTTTTATTTTTTTTTTGTGAAGTTTACAACACAGGATAAACACTACTTAAAATAAGAAAACTATGCAATGTCACCATACTTGAGAATAAAAGTAGTGGGTAAACTCAGTGGAACTTTGGTCAATTTGACATTTTATTTAGGTCCATGATTGTCCTCTAATACTTTTCAAAAAAAAAAAAAAAAAGCTTTATTTGAAAATATGCTTTTTGTTTTGTGCATTCAGCTACTTGTCTTCTACTTGTATAGGTTTATTTGGTTTCATTTAAAATCTAAGTCGTCACAAAGGACTGATTTTATGTAATAAATGTGTACCCACCCATGTTTATTTATAGTGATAAAACTATTTTATTTGCAATTCTGCAGTTGTTATTTCTTACCAGCAGTTGTACATAGATGGACATAATTGTCTGTTATTACTTTGGAAAAGTGACAATACAGCAGCTCAAGTTCCTGATTAAAGTTGTTACAGTTACTCTGGACTATACATTTAAGACATTCATATAGAGAAAAAATCATACAGATCTCAAGTCTTTAAGTCTTAAAAGCATTTAAAGTTAAAAAAAAGACCAACTCCAAACAAACAGTAACAGAAAGAAACCTTTAGAACAATCTGGCTCAAAATGATTGGCATTCTGACCCTGAAACACAGAAAATCAAAAAGAAGCAGAGGAATTTTGTAATTGTACTTTCTATGTTAAACAAAAACTATAATGTTAATAGCAGAATAAGGAGAACTTTGTGATGCTGGCAGCACCAATTCAGAATTTCAGCCTAGGTTTTGCTTCTATGGGAAGTACACTGAGAGAAAAGAAAAAACATCAAGCTATGCAAACTGTATAGTATGAGAAAAGGCTGGAGAGTAAGAGAAAGTGGTGTGTTTGCCTACCAGCAGTCTAAGTCTATAGCAACTACAGAGAATGGAGGAGAGGCATGAGAGAGACAGAGCAGAGGAGAGCTGTCTTTCCAAATTGAAACTATATGAACTTGAATGACATCAATATCACTATTCACCTTCTGGTAGAGCCTATCTGTTACAGTCCATTTGATTTGGGACACTCTCACACCAGTTTAATCCCGTATTTTAAAATACAACAAAATACTAATACAAAATATCGACCAGTAACACCGCTAGGATAAGCTTGTATAGATACTGAGCCCATCTTTCACAACTGTTGATCAATTATGAGCTCTTGTTTTAAAGGAGAACTAACTGACCTCAGCTATACCAGAAGTACTAATCTAAGCATTTCAAAGGATAGATCAATCAAGTAAGACGGTAAATGAAATTTACCTGAATGGTGTTCCTTTATGCAGATCTGTCTTACAGTATATGGCATGAAAATAACAGTACTACCTTTCACAGAGTAATAAAACCAAAGAACAAGCTACACACTGAAAACCAGACTTGAAAAAAGGCTTGACACAGCATTATATTTATTCTACTGTCAAATCCCATTCTTGCCAGGGACTCCCTCTACTGAGGGACATCAACGCTAATGTGGGGAATGGCAGTGAGACCTGAATCAGTGTGGTAAGGAGGAACATTTCCCCCTGATCTGTACTCTGAAATTACACAGAGATATTACTCTCTCTGTTGAAATGAAAGTGTTTATGAAATGCTTTCACAGCTAAAATGGGAATGTTAAAATTTTTACCCAAGAGTTAATCTTTAATACCAGGTTATGTGATTTTGTCACAATGAAAGTTAAGATAGTTTCTACATTGGTAAACAAACATCACTGAAGAAAACCAACAGTAGAGCTTAATGTATTTTTGATGTTATTTACAAAAGTGAATCCACTAAGCGTAGAAAGTTGATCATGTGTTTGTGGTCACATCATGCATACTCTTCACTTTAGAGCAGCACTGTCACAGATCGTGCTATACAAAAAAACAGTCTTGCCTTACATTGTCAGACCATCTGATATGTGCATTCATCTGGAACCGCAAAAATTTTTTTTTTTATGATTTTACATTTATGTGTAATCAGATCAGATCACAAAAAAAATGAAACATCTAAAAAAAATAATAATACAACACTACCTAATTTACTAAAGTAATTATAATGAGTAACACAGTTGAAATTGAACCAAAATAAGAGAGGAATGTACTTTAAATTAGTGGAATAAAGAACTATTTATCAAGCTTAAAGTATGACTTTTTTAAATTTTTATGATAACCATAAACTAAGAACAGAAAAAAGTAGTGTGCAAGGCCCTGCAATCTTCCATTAAACAAGGTAATAGTTGAAAGGTAAAAATAAACGATGCATGGAAACTTACGCCTGACTGGCTGCGGTTTTGTAAGCACAAGTGTGAAACGATAGATGCTTTGTTTCCTGTGCAACCATTCAGTTTACTTTGAAGTACTTCTTTACATTCTCTTTAAATGTGTGCACAAAGGTAAAATATTTTGACAAAAAATAAAATAACATGCAATAATATGATCTTAATTTCCTTATTTGAACATAATCAAGCCTTTTTTTGTTTTGTTTTTTTGTTACTTTCTTTCTGGTTGAGACTTTTAGAGCATCTCTTGGAACAGTCTCAGTACATGGTCAAACATAAAAGTACGTTGCAATGCCTTCTAATTGCCGCTGCAATTGTGTTTTAGTAAACTTTAAGCCATTTAAATCGCCTTTAGAGGAATTAATTGGTAAATGCCTTATAGGAAGAAGGTCCTGGGTTTAAACCTTAAATGGTAAAACAACATATCAGTAGGAAATTATTTTTATAATGTAGGCGAAGTAAATATCAAACACAAAAATAATTTGTCCAAGCAATAACTTTATGTATACGTGTATTTCCAGTTACATTACGAGCAAAACGACTGTTTTCCTCTTAACTGGAAGAAATTAAGCACATTTACAGAAATTAAGTTATTATCATGTGCACTTACAAAAATTAACACAGTTTTTATGACTTTATGCAACCAGCTGTCACTAAGTGCTAGTTTAAGGAGGATGAATTGCTTAAAAATATTTTGACTGTAGCAAGCCAATGGTGCTAAAACAGGTTCCACTTAAAGGGCCCAATAATTGTCGTGCCGAAGCCAAACTTGCCGGTCCTTTGCACAAACTCTTCAAGGTCCATGAGACAAATTGTTAAGGTCACAGTGTTTTATAAAGATGTAGTTTACAACACGGTATTGTGGCAGGAAGGAAAGTCAAAATAATGCTTGACAAGATAGAAAATCCAAGTTCATTTTCCATTTTTGGAAGAAAAAAAAGAAAGATATAACAGATTAGAAAGCATCAGTAATGAAGCAGAAACTAATATAGGGGGAGTTAAACTATACATTATGCTTACTGTCAGACTTGTACAGATATATGCACTTCCTCACAGGTAGTCGCTACTTAAAACCATCCAAAACTCTAGCTTATGGAAGTCAGTAGTAAGAGTAAATATGTAACAATACTGTCCAAGAACTATAAATAAAGAGAGAAGCTAAGGTGCGGATTAAGTGAATTTCCTCATGCAGCTGCAACAGTGATAACTAATTTGATCAGTTCATGCTGATCAAAGTTCTTTAGTTGAGACCCAATATAAATCTATTATTAAAAACTGTATAGGTATATGAATGCAAATGATATAGAAATAAAATTATTAAAAAATAGATGAAGTCACCAGTGTCATGTGCAGTGCTAAAGTTTGTTTCCAAAAACATGTTTTAAACCAGATTTTAAAGGGAAAGATAAATAAATAACTAAATAGCGTAAGACCGCTTTTGCAAAGTTAATGGATTTACAAAAACCCAAGTAAGATTTATGACATATTAACTTAATTTTCGACAAGATACTCAGTAAACTACTTTTTCGATTTTTGTTACCATGAAAAACAAGTACAGATAAACACAAATACATTTAAAATCCCTAGGAAATGGGAAAGCCTCACAAGCTAAGTAGATGTGGTGGGTTGTCCAACTTCAACATTACAGCCAATCACTGTTTTCTGTTTTAGAAACAGTTTCGCACCACTTAAGCTTGGCCCTCTATATGGGCGAGAAGACATCACATGTGTGAATCGATTGTTCCACAATGATCACAAAACTGGCTGTAATGGTTCTTCATCAATCGTGATAGATGAAAAATTTAAAGGCTCTCGCTTTGCAATAAGAGCAGAGGGGTCAGCGTTCGATCTTACAATCTCAAATGTCAGTAAAGAGGATGAAGCAACATACTTTTGTCAGGCTGCAACAACACATTCACAGAAGTTCATCAATTTGCACATTCCTAGCTGTGAATGGTAAGATTGTATTTGCTTAATGATAATATCTCTGACACATTTGTTTTTGATTGTCTGTCATGTGTCCATTTTAATTGTTCTCTGCAGATCCTAAACAGCAGAAATCACACTACTTAAAACAACATTCAAAAAAAGAGTTGTTTCAGGATTGAGAGACTACAACTCTCCAATGTTTAATTCAGTCCAAGATCAGAGCAATTCCATCCAGGCATTGTTTATACTCAGAGTATCATCAGCGACAAAGATTTGGAAAGAAGTTGTTCATACAGTTTAAATCTACGAGACTCATCAATCCTGATTAGCGAAGGAACCAAAGTAGAGATAAGTATGTGTTTGCTTATCTTCTTTTTATTGTTAGAATGTGATTGTTTATTATGGTGACGCAGAGCACATATCCAATACAAAATTATAAGATTTTATTGCAAAAATTGAAATGTGCCTTTCTATGATTTTTTTTTTACATAATAGGACAAGATTTTCAAAGCCTTGTCATAACACTTGGAGGACTGTTGGTCTTCTGTGTAATTGTTGTTGTCCTCCTAATGTACTTTATTAAACAGAAAGTAAATTGTGAACAAATCAAAGGTGAGTTAAATAGATTTTAAAATTCTTCTTTTGACATATAAAGCCCTCACTAATAAAGCTCCATCGTATATCAGAGATCTGATTACTCCTTATGTCCCAAACAGAGCACTTCGCTCTCAGACTGCAGCTTTACTGGTGGTTCCTAGAATCTCAAAATGGGAGGCAGATCTTTCAGTTATCAGGCTCCTCTCCTCTGGAACCAGCTTCCAGCTTTAGTCCGTGAGGCAGACACCCTGTCTAGTTTCAAATCTAGGCTTCAAACCTTCCTGTTTGATAAAGTTTATAGTTAGGAAGAGGCAGAGAAGACAGCCCAATCCGGTTGGGGGAGGAACTCACTCTTGACAGACGGTTCTCCTTTGCTCTACCTTCTTCATGTCTCACTCTATAGGGTTAAGTTATTTAAGTTTTTCTATAGTTATGCTGCTATTGGCTTAGACTGCTGGAGGAAAATCTGACCACTTCTCTCTCTGATACTTTCTTCCTTTGTCCAATCTACTTAGTTACCGTTATTTCAACCTTATTAACCTTTTGTTTTCTCTTAGTGTTCTTCTCTCCATAGTAACCACACCTGGGCTGGCGTTCTGTTAGCTGAGACAGCTTCTTGGATGAGAACATGGGCTGAGATGCTTCCAGTGACGTTCTACAACTGCCGCTATAACTCCTTTATTTCAGTATCCTGTGCTTCTAATTTAGCTTTCTGTCTGTTCAAACCCCCAGTGGGTCGTGGCAGATGGCTGCTTGTACTGAGCCTGGTTCTGCTGGAGGCTTCTTCTTGTTAAAGGGGATTTTTTTTCTGTTGCTATATGCATGCTCAGTCTGAGGGATTCCTGTAAAGTCAACAACTACACAAGCCATTGTTTCTGCCTGCTGATTCCAGAGGAGTGAATGCTGCGAGTCAATGACTCGATGCAATCTGCTGGGGTTCCTTAGATTGGAAACTTTTTCAAATTGATTTGTTAGAATGTATCTTTGATTTTAATTGATTTTCTGTGAAGTTCCTTGAGAGACACCTGTTGTAAATTGGCGCTATATAAATAAACTGATTCTTGATTCTTGATTCTTAAATATATCAGGCACAACACCGTTTAACATGTTGACAGCTGATGCTTACATAAACTAGTTACATAAACTATCCTTACTGACTTTATGCAAAGAAAAAGAGCTAAAAAATTTGTATACGGACATGTCAAGCATGTCAGTGCCACTTTTTGTTTGTTTACAAAATACTTGTAGGCTTTTGGAAGGAGGTAGTGTACATACACACACACATTCACAACTTAGAGTAACCAATTGACCTAACAGTCATGGTTTTTGGACGTGGGACAAGTAAAAGTGAAGCGAACACAGGGTATCTCTATTCAGAAAGGTTTAAACCCAGGACCTTCTTCCTAAAAGGCAAAACTGCTACAGTTAATTTAAAAAAATTAAAAATGTGCATTACATGTTTTTTATTTAAAAAACCTTTACTCTTGGTAGCACATACTTACCAATAATGATCGACAATTTACCAAAGATTTTTTGTCATATGCTTTAGAATGGTGTGGAGATTTGTATTATACATGATACAAATCTCTTTTTGAAAGGAAACCTTTTATGGGCCGTCTTGAGAACAGTTTTGGGTGTGGTTGGATGTGCATGTAGCAGGGAGGGAGTATATTATTGTAAATATTCTACAAGGTATTTATCATGATAAAAAAAAAACACTTTTAGAGTATTTGAAGTTTGTGGCATTGGTGATTAACTGGTTGGAGATAACAATCAGAAGATTAGTGCACTAAAAAGGGTAGTGACCATACTCAAGCGGGCTGTCAAACTCAGAAAAGAATATATATCCCCAAACACCAAACACTGCCCATATTATGAAAAAATAGGAAGTATTTTAAACTGTTTCCTGTTTCTTAGTTTCTCGGTTCCCTGAGGGAGCTGACAACTACATTTTCAAAAAGGCATTTTCATTCACACAACTGCAATTCAGTGGATAATTTCTCTTTTTCTGTCTTCTCTCTGAAAAGTGCGTTAGTTTCAATAATAATTTAAACCAGCCCGTCTGACACCAATCTTTCCTTTTTGAAGTTACACTAATAGTCTTCACCAAACTTTGAGGCCTAAATGTATTGAGTTTTTGCAATTTAACAAAGGTCACTAAATGGATGTGCTACTTTATTTTTTCAGAATCAAAGGAAAAGTTTGTTGCCAACTGTGTTATTGGACATACAAGGAATTTGTGTTGGCATAGCTGGTGCATTACAAATGTCTAAATCATGGATATGAAAAAATATGAGGACTAAGTATTAACTTAACAAAATATAACTATAAATACATGTATGTAAGTGTTGGAGTAAATAAAATTAAAAGTGAGACAGAATGTGAAGTACATGAATGTGCATTGATTGTCCAATGTTTGCAGTAATGTAAAGCATAAAGTAGCTGGTTTACTGTCATGTTGAGTGTGACACATAATGGCAAAGGTAGGGTGAGACACAAATGAAGATTTCAGGGTGGAACCCTCCCTTTGTTACTAAGGCAAATGGGAAAAAATAAAGAAATGTTGTGTTGGGAGGTTCTGGTCCTGGTGGCATGCAGAACTCCTCCCAGAAGGGAGTCCTAAACAGTTTGTGACCGGGGTGGGAGGTATCAACCAGAACCTTTCCTGGGGACCTGGAGGTGTACAATACCTGGAGTGGCAGTAGATAGCAGCCTGCTCAGCTTATCATTCCTTTTCTACAGTGAAACTTATTTCTGCTAATTATACAAAAACTTCATGTTGGTGATCTTAATCCTTATATTTCTTGGAAATATAAATATAATTAGCAATTTTCAAAGGACACAACAAATGACACAGAAGTAAAGGTATAATCCAATCATTATTGAATTTTGTTGAAAAACAGCAAAAGGAAACTATAAAAAACTTAACACAGCGAATTTAAAAATATATCCTAGATTTGTTTATTGTCAATCGCATCACATGAGGGAACATAAGCACAAATAAAATTACAGTTCCAGTAAACCCATCCAGACCAACATCGCAGAACATACATGGGGAGAAAGATGACTGAGGCTTTGCAATATCCGAAGATGCTACCGCATCTTGAGGCAAATCCATCGTAAGTGCTGCCTTTACGTGAGGAGGATGATGCCACATTAGGGAGAGGTGAGGGAAAAACGACATTTAAAACTTTATCCTTGATGGGATACATTTTGAAGTTGTAAAAAACCTCTTAACAAAAAAGTACCAAAAAAAACCACAGAGACAAAGTGGGAGAAACAACCAGCAGGAGATGCGGTGAAGGCAGTGTGAAATGGGTATATGTTTGTTTTTGTGTGTGTGTGTGTCAAGGTCGCCCAAAGGGAGACGAATCATGAAAACAATGCTTTGTTTGGGTTGGGCAGACTCTTGGTTTTCCTTTTGCCTTAAGGTTCCAGCTGGATCTACTTGACGGCAAAATCTAAACAGGCAAATTCCGGGTCCATTCTGCCAATCTGAGACAACAACTTTCTCCAAGATTTATCCCATTCAACGTTTGAATCCAGAAGCCGGAACCTGGCCCGCCAGCTTGTAGTTCTGCTCATCCAACTTCTCAGTCTGAGTATTGATCTCTCTACAGATTCCTGCACACAAGCTGGGGAGCACAATGCCCAGAACAAATTATGCGGATCTGCCAGGCAACCACAGACTCCGAAAGGAAGAAATCCTGTTATCAGAAATCCTATCATGTAAAATTATTCTGGAAAAGAGGTTTCCCCTTTACCCTCATCACAGCTACTGTGAATATAAAAACTCAAAATGTCAATTTATGGCCACAAATTTAAGTGGCTATAAACCATTTTATGAAAAATAATATTGTTCCAAGTCATCAATATCTTTTTTAAATCACCTACCGCTCACATCTCTGTTTTAGTTTCATGTATATCTGAGAAAAAACTTTAAAATAGCTCTGCTTGTGTATAAGTGTCATTATGGCCTGGTGCCAATGTACATCACTGACATGTTGGAGCTGTATGAACAGAATCAGACTTTGAGACGCTCAGATACTGACTGGTCTCCTGGTTCTCAGAGTTAGGGCTAAACAGGTTGAGGCTGTGTTTTGTGTTATCATTGTCTTCCTGAAGAAATGAGAAAGGCCCCCAACTCCGCTATGTTTCAAATCAAGGCGAAAAACAGTTATTTTAACAAATGCATATTTACAGGATATTATCTAATCCCTGTTTATAAGTTAAATAATTATTGTTCTTAAATAATGCTTTTAAATGTTCATGTTTGTTCCGAATTTAGCTTTTTGCTTCACTCATATTCATTCTTATTTTAGGATTATATTTGATGTTTATTTTCAATTAAACATATCAGGAAAAAAGTTGGTCTTATTTAATGTATCTCAAAGTGGCTTTTAGGTTTTGAGCAATAAAAGTCTGAATGACAGAGCTGAGAATATGCTTAATATTTAAACTGTAAAGGAAAAAAAACAGAAAACTTACTTGTAAAGTAACTCAAAATGGTTTTATAACAGAAAGAAGGTATTATTTTACCCTTGAAAGTGATGCAGCACACAGAAAATGGTAACAGAAAACATCCTCGTAAAGTAACTCAAAGTGACTTTGAGGAATATTAAGGTTAACAATAGCGTATAGGTTAAGGTTAAACCTGAAACATACTGCACCGCTCAGAAAATACCAGAGACAACTTAATATAAAAAAATATGCTTTAAAACAGTCAACTTTATCATTACATTTTTCTCATTTCCTCTTTCTTGTTTTATGGCCTTAGATTGTAACTGTTTAATGCCCGTTTTTGCAATCTTTATACAAGCAATTTCAATCGTCTGGTATGATTTTTTCAATACAAATAAATTTATGTTTGGAATATTTACATAGGTATCACTTTTATATTAACGCAGTTGGACATTTATTATTGCAGCCAGAGTGAAAAAAAAAATACGGATACACAATCACTTCTAAAAAATTGATAAAAAGAGTAAAGCAAAGTCCAATGGAAAGCTGACATTATTGAACTTAAGGTACAGCTTGTGCCATAAACAACTCAGAGATACTCCACAAAGATGAACAACTTCATGATGCGATGCAACACATACTTTTTGGTCTTTCACCAGTCACAACACAGACTGTACCCTGTCTGAAGGGATCTTTGAGTTTTGAATCCAGTTCTTTAACTTATTCTTTATCAAAAACCCTGGCATAACTGTAAATTGTTTCATCCTTTCTTCTTGTCTTAACAGTACCAGCTCTGTCAGCGCTTTTCTGGGTAAAAACTGGTGTAGAATAAATTACAGCCACCTCACTTCTCTGAAAAAATATAATAAAGAAGCAGATCTTAATGCAAAAACATTTGTAAATATAAGTTGAACATTCCTGAGCTGATATACTGTAACTCCATTCCTTACCTGCTGATTTTGCTGTTGTCCATAAAGTGCTTCAGCCTTTCTGTCTGTAAAATCAGGACCTGTAATTAATTATGTTATGCAATTAAATGATGCATTCATTTCATTAAATCCTGTATACCAAAAGTAAATTTTGGGGAACAATATAATCTATGAGTTATAACTCACTTTTGCAGTATTTTCTCCTAATCAAACAGATAAGTAGGACAGTAAATATCATCATCAAAGCCAAAGTGACACTTAAGAGAAGAAGAGGAGCGTTGTTTCTTGTTGCATCGATTATGCTGATATCTGAAACAGGAACACTCATAATTAAAATATGAAGTAATATTATTTCTGCAATACAGAAAAAAAAAGAAATTACCTTCCAGCTGAAGTTTTGTGCCATTACCGAATATTACCACTCCACACGCAGCCAGAGCGCAGTAATAAGTTCCAGTATCGGTGAAGCTGATGTTGTTGTTCACAAAGTTAAAGATACAGCTTTGCTTGGACCGAGAGTCAGAAGTATTTTCACATTTACCTTCAACTTCATTTTGAGCATAGATTAAACTGGGATTTGACTGTGCTGAAGAGACTCTATACCAGAACACCCTGCGTTCCTCTGGACAGGTTTTCTTTACTGACAGGGAGAGAACTGAACATTGCAGACGAACAGAATCGCCTTGATGAACTGGATCAGATAGAGAGTCTTGAGTGAATGCAGGAAAATCAGGTTTTGGTCCTGGGGAAGAAAAAATTTAACCTAAATAAAATTGTGCTTAATAGTTTTTACAAATTCACATTAAAACACACAACTATATTTAAAACTTTCATGATTTGGTAAATATTTTTTACAGTCTTTACCTTTAATTCTGAGAAAGGTTCCCCTCAAGAAAGACACTTCATCTCGTTTTGTCTTTAAACAAAAATAAAATGCTGTGTCACTCAACCTTGTTTGTGCAACATGTAGAACAAAGCTGCCATGTTCTTGTTTTGTTGTAATACGAGAATATCTGTCCAGATCAGCATAATCAAAGGTAAATGTTCTGCCCAAAATTTCAGGCATATTTCCAGGGACCAGTTTTATCCAAAACAGGTATCCAATGGTCCCAGATGCATCTCGTTTGCAGGATAGAGTCACGTTTTCTCCAACAGCAACTGTTGTTATCACAAGGTTTTCCACATCTGCACATGCAAAAAACATGTTTATTCACAAACAGTGATTGATAGAAAACATTAAATATCATCCCACTATTACTACATCATGAATATACCACATTGTGTTTCCTGTCAACAAATACTTACACCCAACCTGAAGCATTAGCAGAATATAAAAGATCGTTTTCATTGTGAGTTCTTTTTTTTCTCCAACTCAACACTGCTGGTAATTTCGCCTACTATATAGGACAAATTCTTAATTCGGTAATATCAAATGGGAGGGAAAAATTTAAAAGAGATCTGATTGGCCTTTTCAAATGCTGACGTCTACCTTTACTACCCCAGTGGAAAGAAGTCAACCAAAACTTTCCAGCTTAAACATCAGACAATCAGCAGAGAGCTTTTGTTATCTGGTGGTAGTGTGTTTTGGTACCTATGTTAGGCTGAAAAAGGGCGTTGTTCCATAATGAAGTGTACAGAAGCAATAATTCCTATATTGCAAAAAAGTCTGTGCCTAAAAAAATGAGTTCAAATTTAAAAATAAAAAAATTCAACACAAAGAAGTGGAGCCAACTTTAGAACAATACTTGTCAAAGCTTTAGGATTGTGTTGGGATTATTCAGATTTATATTTACTTGTTCTGCTATGTTAAAACTCATATCTACATATCTACTTGTTTTCACTATATGCATTGCTTTAGACTGTTAGATAATTGCCGAACAAGCCATTTCATATTATGACTGCATTAATTCTACACCAATGATCCAGGAGGCCTTGTGTGTCTAATGCAGCTTGTCTTGCAACTAATGTGAGGCACCTGTTTTCTCCAAGTTGAAGCAATGCTAAGGTCTTGAACAGAATGTAGCTACTTGAGAAGGATGTACTACTAATAAAGAAGTTATTGTGCCAAATGCCAGCTTAACCTTACTACTATTTTTGGGTGGGTTTTAGTGTGTGTATCACAAACAGTTTTTGATCAGAACCGCCTGCAAAGGAACAATGAAAGGTTTATAAAATTATAACTCAGAGAAGTCATTTCAGACGGGATCTGGGCCTTGTAGCTGCTGAAGAGGGTAGATCTTGTTTCGGTTCAGAGCTCTGAATGATCAACAAAAACGCTTATATTCCATTTGAAGTCCTCTGTCTCTTTATTGATTAATCGTTACTTGCACATTAGGTTGAACACAAAAATTGGCATCATACATCAGTAGCTATATTGACAGTCTAAAAACTTGTTTTGGTTTCATTCAGTTCATAGTGCTTTGTGAAACTCAGAAAGTTCCACTAGTACATATCTGGTTTCTTTAAATACTAGCCGTTTTTTAGTTTACAGTAAAAGCCGCCAAACAGTGCTGAGACTGTCAGGCTGTGGGATTTTATGTTCTTTTTGTGGCAGCTGAGGAAACTAAAACTTCCAACTGAGATCATGGTGCAGTTCTACTCATCCATTTTTGATTCCATCCTCTACAGAAACTGTACAGCTCCAGGACATTAGTTTGTCAGTTCAGATTGAAGCTGACCCTTCTCACCCTGGACACGGTCTGTTCAACTCATTCCCCTAAAGGCAGGAGTAATTTAAGTGTCTGTCACATTCCTAGTCTTTGAACTGCTTTTTACAGACAATAGCAATACATAAATTCAGATTCGGGGTTTTATGTTTGTCAAAGGCAGTAAAACTAATTTTATGTTTAGCATTTTTCCAGTTTCTATTTTTGAAAGATTTCTAAGTTCATGTAGTTAAAAGTATGATGAATATTTTTATTTATTAATCCCTTTATAATATAAATTTATACCAAACACTTAATAATATATTAGTAGTAATATATATTACTAGTAATATATGTACTGCTATATTAATACAATAACAACACTTTTAAAATAGCGTAGCTGTAATCTCTGTATGAATAAAATGATATGATTGGCGGATATTATAAAACCATAAATGCTTAAGACCATTGTAGAAAAAGCTTTTTCAATTAATTAATTATAGAACAATATCCCTACAGTTATTTGGTTTGCATTACTTTTAGTAACTTATGATTGGTGCAATACATACAGATTCCATTTTAAAGAACTCACCTACCAAAAAAAAACCACATTGATAAACAAATAATGCATTTCTGATAGTACAAAGTGCTTCGAAAACACAAGTTAATAAGTCACAAGAGATTAATTTAGTGGCAGCTGTAGTCAAAAATAGAGTACATCTCTGAATTAGATTAAATTATCCTTTATTAGTACCTCACAGGGGAAATTACCGTTCCACTACACCCATCCAGATAAACATTACAGTACATACATAGGTAGACAGGTGACAACAAAGACATTGCCTCATTTTGAGGCTCATCCATCATAAGCACTGCTTTTAACATGAGGAAGATAATGCCACATTAGGGAGAGATGCGGGGAAAAAGAACATTTCACAATTTATCCTTGACAGAACACAGCATGAAGTTACAAAATTCTCTGCATAAAAAAGCACTAAAAACTACAGAGAACATAACAAGAACATCCAGTCTGGGGGTGGGGATGAAGGCAGTATGTACTGTAGAGCTGGTATTAGTGTGTGTGTGCGTGTGTGTTTGTGAGTCTGTGTGTGCATGCACAAAAGTGCTTTTCTTGTGCCAATGCATTTAAGTGTGGGTTTGAACATATGTTTTATAGGCAAGGCCAGGGTGTTCTGGTTGGGTGAATGAAAAACTCTCCCAGTCCGGTCCTGCCGGTTGAGGTTAGATTTACAAGCTCAGTCGAATTTGTGGTTTCTCCCTCCTGTGCAGGCAAATGCAGGCGGAGTGATTGCGGCTTCGTTTCTCCCTCAAAGAAAACATGGTTGTTGATTTGTCAATACATTTCCAAACCAAACAATCTTGAGAAACAAGAAATAATAGTTTTCTTGTTATGGCATAGAATGAAAACAACAATACTGTAAAATTATTCTACAGGATGACACAGCTGAGGCAAAGTTGGTTTTATCCAAGTTTCACAGAATTTCTACCTTTTGTTAAGTTTTATTGTAAAAAATTGGCATTTTTAATAAATAACTATCCATCAACTTACAGAAAACAAGAAAAAAAACACTTAAGAGCGTGCCTCCAATGTGTTCTTTACTGATTCCTCACAGGAGCCGGGATTAAAACTGTACCAGAGGTTTGCAACAATTGCAAACTGGTCCTAGTGCTTCCCCACTCCTATGCAGATGCAGAGCGGGTCTTTTTGTTGGTAGGACCAAGATCAGGAAAAGCTTGGCTCTGGAAAACTGTCATCAATAAGGACATTTAAAATGGCCTCGAACATTGCCTTGAGTGGGAGCCCTCATAATCAAGGCCTCAAAAAAGGCAACAAACTAGAACAACAAGACACACAGATCTTGACATTGTTAAATTCCCTGTCTTGTCTTGCTGCCACTTCCTTTATTTAGTTGGATTGTTTCCTTTTTAAGTTTCTGTTTTGATTACCTGATGTCTCCCCAGAACTGATTCTACCACCTCTTGTTTTTAAAATCAGCATCTCCGTTTGTCTTTAGGGGATAATATCCATTCCATCCCCCATTGTGCCTGCCAGGCTTGTGTTTCCTACACAATGTATTATATACCTGTAATCATGTATTGTTGCCATGTCCTTAGTCGCTAGTTTTGAACTCTATTATTTAATTTTGAACTTTTTACTTGTCTGACACTTAGGATTGTTGACCCTTTTTGTTGGTACTTTGTTTCAATTGCACTTTGAAGGCCTTATTAATTTACCTTTTTGGTTACTTTTTAGAGTAAAAAACTTATATGTATATACATACTGTAAAAATGTTTGATTTGCGCAAAATGAGACCTGCTGTGTCTTATGTCTTCCTACTGTGTATGCGGCAAACGTTTGGTTGGCATTACCACATCTCACTCAGAAGATTTTAGAAAAGCTGAATAAAAAAGTTTTTGAAAAGCCTTGTATTAACCCTCTGGGGTCCAGTGATGGGCTGGCGTGTCAAAAATACATCACTAATTAAACATGTCATAACACCAAAATGCAGCATTCATGAGTCACTCATCAGTTTATATATTGTGTTGATAGGCCAAGTAAAACCAGAGTTCTGATAAAGTATTTACAGCATACCTTTTTCTAAATATTGTCACGTTCGGTGTGGGTGGCATCTGATAGACACCGGAAAAATTAGCTTTTCACACAGACTAAAAAACAAAAACAACACGACAACCCCTGTCCTATTGGTGGAAAGATGCACCACGTTAATCAATCAAAAAATATAAACACGAAACTGCGGCATTTGGTTGCTACGGGAAAAGGGAAATTTGTGGGATTGACAGTGATTTGTGATTTTTAGTGTATTTTGAGTGTTTAGTTAGTGTGTAGTGGTCTAGTGTAGTATCTTGGGTTTGAGTTTCGTTGGTTTTGTAAGATAAAACAATGAGGCGATAAAGGAATTTGGAGCAGGCAGTGGAGCTCTTCTTCGAGCTGGAGGCCTCTGAGGAAGAAAAGGCGGAGCACAAATTGAAGCAAGAATTACAAAAAACACAAATAATGCCAGAATGGTGCATTATTTGTGTTTTCTCCTTAAACAATCCAGCAACTACCGAAGGTTTGGACATAACTACTGGTGAACAATGTCAGTCGGTAAGTTGGTCATATTCTGAGTGAGTAAAGAGATCTTGTGATTTTTCTCCGTTGTAATGTTTTGTTCATTGCTTCAGATAAATGAAGATGGTTAGGTTTATTCTGTAGCAAATTTTGTGAAGAAGAAGGCTAAGCAAGATGTTAAGAGAGAAGCGAAAGGATTGGCACTGGAGGGGTCCTAAAAGATGTTAAATTTAGTCGCTAAGTTGGCAACACTGCATGAAAAATCAATCTGCAGACAGATCCTGCTCCTTCCTGTTTATTGATCATTACTAACTAATCAGGACCAAGAAGGGCAGCCCACCTCATTTATATTTTTACATTTCATCATCTGTAGACAGACATTGAAATGTGAAAACAAAACATGTATGTATCAGGAAAAAATATTTTTTGATGACAATGTATGTATGGGGAAAAAGAAAAAAATATATATCTTTTTTTTTATTTCAATGCATGTATAAGGAAAAGGAAAAGCTTTCATGGAGGTTGTGTGTGTATGTCTTTCTTTCAGGGAGGGTGTGTGTGTGTGTGCGTGCGTGTGTGTGTGTGTGTGTGTGTGTGTGTGTGTGTGTCTGTATGTGTGTGTGTGAGGTCATGTATACATATGTAAATAGTTATAGTATAGAAATAGTATAGTAGTGGTAGTAAATGGTAAAAGTGGTTCTTTATTAAAGCTTGTTTTGCATTTTACTTCTTTTTTTTTTTTTAGCATTTAACATGTTTAACCAATAAATTGTTTTGCACAACTGAGTTATTTTGTCATGTAATCCAATTTTAACTAGAAACGGTTTCGATTAAATGAATATTTTTATCAGACTACAAGCACAATCAACTAAGTTTGCATGAAAGCAAAAATTATAATATTTATGTTAAGCATTCATCCCAGGTCTTCAATCAAAACATATACAGCCACATATTTTCCATTTTATAATAGATATTTTTACTTCTGTTAACGTTTTTGTACGTTATTAAACACTGCAGACATTCTTTCATGTTATGTAAGAAAATTTGGTCAGTGGCCTATATGCATTCATTGATGTGTTAGCAATCTCGTTTCCCTCCAAAAATTTTAATTATAAATTCCCATGCTGCCTAAAAATGCTTTGATAAAGTGAAAACTCAGTGAAGTAATCAGTAATCGGTTCGGTATGAAAAGCTAGCTTCCTCCTCCCAGTTCCAGGTCTCCCACTAAGGTAGGAAGTGATGTCCTTTTTTCAAACAGAGATTTACCTGTTTTTTATCTGGTTTATTTTTCTGATTGGTTCATATTAAGTTATGGCTATTGCTCATCATACAGATTGATGTGTTATATACAAACAACTATTAATTTATTCATTAGTACCTAATACATTTGCAATGAACATCCACATATAGTAAAATATGATATAGAGGTCCACTTCACATATCCAACAATTTCTATGCAATATTGGAAAAAACATAATAGACCTCTTTTTTTCCCCTTAAAAGCTGTCTTATTTTAATCTTACTGTTTTTATTCATTTCAAATTTGAAATGTAAAGTTAGAGGGGAAATTGAAAACAGCCAGACTGTCAGAGAAAATATCAGCCACAATTGCTTTAGTTACATACAACGCTCCCTTTAAGCTGCGTGCTCGCACATTCTCAGCGCACAATAAAATCTATGCAGAGCATAAAATAAAATCCAACATAAACTATAAATTGAGCTCAGACAGAAGAGGACTAAGAAGTCCTGCCTTCTTAATGCTTTGGCGGCTCTCTGCCCTGACTGGGGCAGCTAACGGGCGGGGCGACCAATCAAATCAACGTATGCACCAACATCTCTGATGTTGGCCAAAAGTAAGATGGGGCAGGCGGGGTTACGTTTAACTCACCTGATAGGTTAACCAATCGCAGTGTTGCAGCAGGCGAGCGCATCTTTCCGCTAAGTTTATCCACCTGCTGCTAAAACTAGCATAATTTGTGGCGCTACTATCTATGTTGTAAACGCCCTGGCATATGATGTTGGCTAGTGATGGGTAAATGAGGCGTCATGAAGCGTTTCAACCCACAGCAAAACTGTGTCGATACTGTGTCACTGAATACTGACACCTCCTGGACATTAAAAATCACTACAGGCAACGTAGATAGAGTAATTTGATGAACCAGTGTATACAACAACATTTAACTCATTGTATGTTATTGTATATTATATATTGTATTATTTATTATCTTAAATTAAATTGAAAATATGTGATATTCTTTGATACAGTCAATAAATAATGTGAACATGTACCATAAAGTGAGAATTTAAGTGAATGGGTTTGAAATGAGGATGATTGTTGACTGGGGTTTTTCTTCACACGGTAAACCGCCGTTTTCGACTAGTCAGAATTTAATCAGAGATATATCAAATTGGTATTTTGTCTAGTCAAAATATAATTACAGATATCTTAAAACGCTAAAACGTCTCATCATAAAACAATCTGAGATATCTAGAATGTAAGGCGGCAAAACAGAACATGAACCATTTGTGTTGAAATATTTGTACAGCTGGAAGTGGCTGTTTTCTCTTATTTAATAAATTAATGTGGTAAACATTCATGAAAAGTTTGATTCAAGCACCATTTTAAGTGGGGCAAATCACTTATTGTAAAAGCACACTAATGGGAGTTGCTGCTGTAATCTGATTCTTTTAATAAATCATGTAATTTTCTATGATCCCAGATTTATAACAGGTGTAATACTGGTGTGTGGCCATAGTGCGCGAACAAATGTTGCTCACAGTGGTCGTCAGTGTACTCAGAGAGCTTGAGTGTA
The DNA here is from genome assembly GCA_032876305.1 of Orestias chungarensis. NCBI lineage: Eukaryota > Metazoa > Chordata > Actinopteri > Cyprinodontiformes > Cyprinodontidae > Orestias > Orestias chungarensis. Next base: position 2,529,334 of record JAVLVB010000433.1, on the reverse strand, counting down.
TGCCCAGACACAATTCCAACTATAATATGAAATGTCAGAGTTACTGCTGGCAGTAACTATATTCATTGATTTTTTTTTTTTTATTGAAAGGATTTGTGAGCATTTATTTTAGGGCCGAAACACAGACTCTTTAGCATTACAGCATATGACTTCCCACTAAACAGTTTGAAAGACACAAAGAACCTCATTCATTTTTTTGTTTGTTTTTATTACAATAACATTAAAAGCACTGTTCACTTGTAAACATGGGACAACATTTTAATCCGTAAAAACAAACTATGATTGCAGCCTTTGTAATTGCATTTCTCATTTAAAAACCACATGCTGCATCTACCGTGACAAAAAAAAACTGTGGTGAAGCTCTTCTCAGGCCTTTGACCAACCACAGAAGTTGTTTACTCAGATCATACCTATCTCACAACTTAAACAGGATGTGCGCATTGACAAGTGGGGGTGGCAAAAAACCCTCAATACTTTTTTTTTTTTTTAGTTAGAAAATATTGGGTAGTATGTCTCTCAATTTCTTTAGAAATACTAAACTGCATTTACAAACCATGTATTTTATGTTAAAATAGTTGACTGTTTCTTGTTCAAATAATGTTATAAAGCCCCACTGATGAGGTTCATGAGAGATGGTAAAGTGATCGTTTCCAGAACGAGACACAGACTCCATACTGGCCATTGAGAGTTTCAGATTGACTCTCTGCTTTAGTGTGGGAGGATGTGTGAGCTCAGTGAAGACGTGTTGTACTTTTCACTTCAAAACTAAAGTGGATTTTGTTTTTTATCAGAGATATACATTTTATTTCTACAACTTGTTAAAAACCTAAAACTTTAAGGGCTCAAAGTTTCCTGTTGTTGCCCATACCTTACCAAAAAACTGTCATATAATGAAGAGCAATTGTTTTTTTAGCTATGAAGATGGTAGAAAGACAATTTTTTCCGGAAAATACTGTTATCATAATTTGGAAAGATATTATGACTACTTACATGTTTTCGTGCTAAGTGACTTTAAAAATAGACCTTTGCAGTTAGTTTGAAGTTTAAGCAAGTCAACACACCTTGGGTCATTAAATTAGCTACAAGAATGCATAAGCCTGCATGTGGTGTCTTTGAGAAAACAAACACAAGAAGTACAAAGATAACCAATAGACATTTGAGTTGGTCAGTAAACTTTATTAATACTGTTATGACTCTCTCAAGTGTTGTACAGTACGCCACTAGATAATCTCTTGCTATGTCTTGAGTTTTAGGGGGTTTATAACAAAAATTAACCACTGAACAAGTGTCGTTTTCTTAAATATTGTGCCTCTGGCCACCACGCCACAAACCCTGATAAGGTATCCAGTATATTTCACCCTAGAGTACTGGATAATAACCTTTTGGTGAAAAAAGAAGATTAGAATTTTTTGCTGTGCTGGTTTGTGGTGTTTTACATGCCTTGGTGTTAAAGTGTTCAAGGTAGGTTTTTATAACTTTCTTTAGTCTCTAAACACAGTGCTTCATACTCTAGGATGATGCAAAGATGTGAAGGACTTTTACATTCTAGTTTCATATGAATTAATTCAACTTTGTCTTAAGGGATGTTTATGCCATGTAATGTTATCTCAAGGGGTCGTAAACGTAACTCTGTTATGGTAGGGAGGGGAAGGTCTGTTTTACTTAGGGGGGTGGTGACTTTTGATTTAGAACTGTCTGTTGCGACTGTTTATATCAGAATGATTAAGCTAGCACAAAACACTACTCATATGTAAAATGTTTCTTCTTAAATAAAAAATTATAATTTTTACATGTGTTTCAAATACTTTCAAACTCTATTCAGAGAAAATTATATTCTAATCCCCACTGTTATACCTCTCAAAGAAATGTCAGTCTTTTTTGACGTTTTTCTCAAGCATGAGTACTTTTACCTCTTTTGATGAAAAGTCTGTGGTTCAAAAGTTTTCCTTGTATCATGTGTTGTGCTAACATTTAACTGATGTTAATGTCCAGTAATCTTTGCAGTGTGGCAAAATACCGTTCAAGTGTCCATCTTAGAAAGACAGTCTTGGTATTTTTTATGCTGTCACAGAAATACTGAATCTTTCTTTACTCTATCTCTCACCATGACTTTTCATTAAGTTGTTTTGTGATGCAGTTACATTCAAAAAAAAAAAAAAAATGATGTCAATTACAGTTTATTTGGCCATTAGGTCGTTTGATTTAGAAAATAAATTTGTAAAGGATTGCAAATAAAATCTAATAGTAGGGGAAATCACCAATGCTGGGCACTTTTGTGCATTTCCACCTTATATGTTGAATTGACAAAGCATTACAGAAACAACGTGTTTTAGAAACAGGGCCATTAAGTGCAGAAACAGTAGAAAATAACGCTATAGCGCCAAGAAAGCTATTATTACAGCTGAGAGCCATTTATGTCAATGGTATTTTCTGATGGTGTTGAAATGTCACTTGGTGCATGTTTCTGCTCTACTGTAGAAATTTTCCTGTACCTTTTCCCAAATGCTCTACTTCTCCTGAAGCACCAGCAGGACTCGTGTCATCACCATCACCCCCTTCAATAGCCAACACATGCTTACAGTGTTTTGCCTTACACTATAGTTCCATACAATAAGATAATGTAGCCTATGTCTCATTGATTCGGCCTTTTATTCATGTACATGATAATAGTAAGATTATTATTATTATCCCCATCTGTTGCAAAAATGGATAATTCAAAAATGAATCTTTGTTATTATTATTATTACTATTAATACTACTACTACTAATAATAATAATAAAGTGGTGGTTCTGGTAACAACTGCTATCATGTCTTTGCATAAATGGCAGGCAGTTGTTTACTTTGCTTTTGTCCCATTGCTGTTTTGCAGAATCATATTTTGTTTAGGTACATTGAAGGGTATAATTTTTTGACATCTTTTCTGATGTAAGTTCAGATTTTGCCAAGGTTATTCTATTAACATATTTCTGAGGTTATTCAGATATGGGCTGTTTGGTATGCTTTGGATAATTGGCTTGCTGCCTAAGGCAATTTAATTAAGGTTAAGGTAGTGCCAAATTTTATGATGTGTTATCCATGTCCGGAAGCATGAAAGCAGAATCTGATCATCACACTACCACCACCATGTGGTATGCCTTTTTCTGAAGTGCTGTGTTAATTTTCTAAATGTTTAGTAACCATCAAGAAATTATTAGTCATAAACACTAAGGTTAACTGAGGAACGGTAGCCATGCAGTGCTTTAGATTTGGTCCTTCTATAACTTTCCATATAAACTGTACGTGGGTTCTTGGATTATTAAAGGTGGTCTGGATGCTTCTGGAAAAAGTCAACACTTCTCATGGTTCCTTCCTTACTCAATGATGTTTCTCATTGGGGAGACTGTGACAAAGTGGGTTAAGTACTTTTCTTGCGATCAACATGTTGCAGCTTCAATTCAATTCCTGTTAAATGTGAATTTGCCTTTGGGCAAGGTGTTTAAACCCAAGTTGCTTACTGATGTGGCTTCAGTATAAAATGCCTTGAATGGCCAGTATTATAATATTGGTTACCTAAGCATCGTGGTTTGCTGTAGTCTTGAAGTCATATGCTGTCATGATTTTTGAAATCTTTTGGCCCACTTTATGTTGCCAAACAGGTTTTATTTATAGTGATTTGTTTTTTTTATTACACGTCTTCAGTAATCCGAACATGTTTGGCAGTTGTAATTGTTTGTTTTATACCGGTAGAAGTGTTGAAAAACTGTTCTCCAGAAATTAAATGTCAAAACTGTATGAATGCATATCCTAAAAATGTCATTACTGCACTACAAGAGGTTCAACAAAGTACTAACTCTGGCTGACTAAACATAAACCATTTCCCTTTTTTGTTGTTGTTGTTGCTGTTGAAATATTTTAGAAACCACAAATCATTTCCCTTTTGCTTCATAATAATATACCTCTGTTTGCTAGTTTATCAATTTGTATCCATAATCCAATACATTAAGGTTTGTGTAACAAAGAAGAACATGTGAATAGGTTCATGAGGTTTAGATAGTTTTGCATAGGACCGTAGGCGGAAATTCATGTACCTTTCAACCAATCACCTTGTTTTCTTCTTTGCAAACCCTGATCATCTTGAGACCATATGTTCCATTAGGTAAAAAGATTTCAGAAGTGTGAACCAAAACTCCTGCGCAATCAAGATGCAAGGACTGATTGCTTTGATTTTTCTCAGTACTGTATGTAAGTACACTTTATTTCTACTTGAACAATTACTAGCACAAAAAAATATATATATATATCTTTGCGGCCCTTTGTTTTTTTGATAATTTTTACTTTTTTCTTAAGGTCTTATAGAGACTCAAGAGATTCCTCACTTAATCTCAACAATTGAACGTAAAACTGGTGACACTGTTACCTTTTCCTGTCAATCGATTGAGGAACACAGATTCCACCAGTGGTATAAACAGTCTCCAGGAAAGATGATCCAAACAGTGGGTTCAGGAGTTTATGATACAATCACTCAGCAGAAGCCATTCAATAACACTCGTTTCAATTTACATAGAGAGAAGGATGTGATATCTCTTACCATACATTCTGTTAACAAAGAAGATGAAGCTGTATACTTCTGCCAAAGTGGAACTGAATTTTTACAAACTTTTATTAAAGGTTTTCTCTTGGTTGTAAAGGGTAACATAAATATTGTCAATGTTATTTACTCTAATAAAAATCACAGATCTTTTCATTTTTAAAATACAATACTTCCGTACAGTTGCTAATCTGAAAATTTGTCTTTTCTTTGTTTTGCATAGAATGTAATCAGCAGATGTCTGTTTTTTTGAAACAAACTCCAGAGACTGCATCGGTCCAGCCAGGAGACACCATGAGTCTCCAGTGTTCTCTTTTTTCCAGGAATAATGAAACAAGACCCCAGTGTCCAGGAAAAAACTTTGTTCACTGGTTCACAGCTAGATCAGGAAGCTCTTATCCAAGTATAATATACACTGCAAGGAACAGCACTGATGATGTTATGAGGAGAAGTTGTGTGTACCACATCTCAAAAACAGTAGAAGATTCATCTGATTTTAGAACTTACTACTGTGCTGTGGCAATTTGTGGAGAAATACTGTTAGGTGATGGAAGTAAACTGGAAAGCAGTATGTATTTTAAGCCTATCCTTAAATAATTGCATTATTTTCTTTTATATATAATTGTGTTAAAAAGAGAGATTTTTGGCTATTATTACAAGAAAATACTACCTCAATTTAACCTAAAAAGTAGTCACCTTGAAACTTTGCTCCAACACCTTAATGTAAAATGCTAAGTATGTCACAACATGTTTCTTATTTTAACGCAGAACAGGAATCTAGTGTTCGCGTACTTGGAGGATTGTTGGTGTGCTGTGTGTTTGTCATAGTCTGTCTGATCATCTACATACTTGGAAAGAACATTTCGGACAATTCTAGAGGTTGGCAATTATTTTTATTTATATCAAGGTTACTAAACTATAGAATGCATATTTCTTTAGAGACGTTTCTGGGAACGTACCTAGATTACTTTTAAATAAGTACCAACATTCACAAACCATCCATTAATGAATGCTTACTGGCAGATTTTAACATCCGATGTACTAAGCATACTAATATGTGTTTATGAGGCTTTCATTAGATATGTGTTTTCTTATACACTTTTAAAGATATTAATTATATTTATCTGTTTCCTTTTTATCTAAAGGAATAAGGGGCATGCATCATGTAAAGCATGAGACTACAACTACATATGTATCAAGGGATCTGGTAAATATAGTTTAGAATGATAATATAAACTACAGCCAATCTGAAACTTTGTGTGTGTCCATATTTTATGTTATGTAATATGCTTTCAAAATCCTAGCCTTAATTTTTAAATTAAAGTAGAAAATGGATCATTATGTGAGCTGCGAGAATGCAACTGTAAAATGGAAATGGCAAAATATTTGTTTCCATATATGTCCTGCTATTCCAGATAATTACTGTGTGTGTTCATTGCACAGAAAATGTGATCAAAGATAGGGTTAGGCGAACATTATATGAGTAACTAATCTGAACTTGAGACCTTTGACATTATTTAACAAAACATATATTTTTTACAGGGAGGTGAGAAAAATGTGACCTATGCAACAACACTGGATTTCTCTGCAACAAATGTGAGGCAATGTAACAAAAGGGAAGACAACACAGAATGTTTGTATTCTTCAGTGCGTGAAGATTCAAAATAACAGCAGCAGCTTTAATTGAATCCTAGGATTTGCAAAAGTCTGAAAGCAAGATTAAAATTACTCAAGCATTGTCATCCTCTTGTCTTATGGTAAATGCGACCCCGATTTTTGTATAACCCTAAACAATTTAAGGATGTTTATTTTTATTCCCAAAACCATTAATTAATATCAGGAAAAGTTCATGATTCAGAAATATTTTCTGTAGTTAGTTTGACTTGTGTCCACTATTTCCTGCCTTTACATTTCCTGGATGAATCCATTTCTGTACTTGAGAAGATTTGATGATAAAATGTACAGCATATTGTTAAATATGAAAGCAAGACTTATACTTTATCAGTAAATGCTGTTTTGAAATAAAGAGCATTTTGAAAGTTGTTACACAACAAAAAACTACATCTTTGTAACTTTCCAAATTCTATAACTACTATGATTTTAATCAATTTAATACTTTAATGAGACAGCTTTTCTTCCTTTCTTGTATTGGTTTTCCAAACAAATCTATTAAATTGTAATTTGGGAGAAACCAGGTTAATACATTTAGTGTTACATAAAGATATAAAAGGAATAAAAATAGGACAAAAGCACAATCATGATACACCTAATCTCTTCTAACAGATTATTTAAAATCTATTTTTCTATTATGTTACCACATTAGTGGGTACAAATGACAATTTTGTATTTAATTACTCTGTAAATGTAGGTGATGGATAGCCTTCTTGAAATTATGTCCAACTTCATAATGTCTAACTTCATAATGCTATAAAAATTCTATAAAAATAACTGTTTGTGCAAAAACAATTATCATTTGTCATATATATTTTTTTATATACAAACCCCTTCAGCTCTACAATATTGTTAGTTTTATAACAAAGGTAATTAATTGGATATCCAACATGTCATCCATGGGTATGCTAGAAATACCCCAACAAAAAAGAATTAATGTCAAAATTTTTTATTATTTAATATTTAGTGATTTTAGTTTTCTTTAGGTGTGTGTATTAATTTGTAACTATGTTACTTATTTACCTCACTTACTGTTACTATATATTTGAAATTGCTTTAAAAATACTGCAGTCTTGAGAATATCTTGGTAGTGTCAACAAGATCTGACTTCATAAGAAAACACTTTCAGAGTAAACTGTCATAATAGAAACATAACACTATTTGACTATTTTGTTTACAATAATAATTTTCCTTTTTTTTAGTTTTATGCCACTAATAACTTTTATTAATATCAATATTTGGTATTGAGGGATTAAGTATGCATACCTAACAAAAGACTTGGTTTTGCAGGTTAGCTATGTAGCACTAGTTGTTCAAATGTTTATAGTGATGTTTAAAATGCACCAAAGCATCTGAGAAAATCTAACACAAAATCCTCAAATTCAACAGATCCACTTGACATTAAGTTTAACAGACTTTAAATCTTCTGTTTAAATTAAGTACTTTTTGAATAAGAGAAAATTGGACAAAGGTTAATTTTCATGTTATTACTGCTTTTTTATTGATAACACCAGCCCTCTCATTTCAATCATAAAAACAAATCACTTTAAGATGTTTCCAATCTCTGCCTCACTGGCTAAAGCTGGGCACTGGTTCCATAGGACAGGACCATGATAACTAAAATGTCTGCCACCCATTTTACTTTTAGAGATTCTAGGAACTACCACTAAACCTGTAGTCTGAACGTGAAGTAATCTGATCGCTGATGTATGATAAAGCTTGATTATTGAGGGCTTTATATGTCAGAAGAAGAATCTTAAAGTCTATTCTGGATTTGACAATGACATTAACAATATCCATTCAAGATCCATTAAAATAATCAAAAATATTTTTTTAACCAAATCTCATTGGTAGCACTAGTGTCAAACTCAAACATATTGCTTTGCGAATATAGATATAAATAAATTAAATTGATTTACTCATAATCAGATCAAGCTTTTGCAACCTCATAAGATAACTTGTTATTTTCAGAAGTTTCAGATGTAGTCTAAAATATCCTGAAATCAGGTGTTTTTTGAAGATGTTACTCAAATACTTTAAATACAGACGCTTGCGACAACAATCACTTTAGCTTAAACCATTCGATTCTAGATTACTTATTCTTTCGTCAAAAAAATAAATTAAAGATATCTGGAGGTGCAGTACAAATGTTTTGTCCTGTCAGCATTTGTTTTGTTTACAAAACCTATACATCCTGTCGACATAATTTTGGAAGACAACTGTGCAAGCAGAATGTGTGCATAGATCACAATGACCCATGGACAGTTTGCTTTGACTCTTCTAATTGCTGTGTGTAAGTGGAGTTACTTGTTCAAATTATAATTATAAATGTTTGTGAAGATATTTGTGGCAAATTGTCACAAAAACAGCAGGAAAGTTTGAGTAGTGTGCTTTTTAATTTTCTTGTCTTCAATAAAATGTAATTTCTCTGATTTTGTCTTTCTCCTTTAGTGGTGATTCCAACTCATGAGGTTTCCCATCTTATTCCTTTAACTAAGGCTGTACTTGGTGACCATTACATGTCTCATATCCTGAGACATGTAATGTCTCAGGATATGAAAGCGGATTGTTTTACTGGTATTAAATGACTTGTGGATATATGATCCAAACTGTTGCTACAGGCTATTTTGAAAGAGTAAACATTGAGTCACAGTTTAAAATCTTAGGATTTGACTTGAGAAAAGTGGGTGACATGTATTTACTGATCAAACCAAACATCCAAAAGGAGGATGAAGGAACATACTTCTGTCAAGCAGGAGCAGCATACGGGATGGCATTCGTTAATGGCACAAACCTGACAGTCAATCAGTCAGATGTGGTTACACCTCAACAGACTCTGTTTGGCAACATAACTACAACTGAAAAAAGTATGTATTAATTCTGTATTAAGTAAAAATATTCATAGTTCAGTGAGTAATGTAATATGATCTACACTAGTAGTAAATCGGGGGTAGAACAGTGATTAATAATCACATGGGGCTAAAACGCCTTTAAGAATAGAGTGAATTTACTCTTTTGGAAGCAAAACATTAATGATTTTATTTATATAAAATCAATGTTTTATTAAAATTATTGTGATTGTACAAGAATGATGCAAATGGAAAATTATGACACTCGCAGTATTTGGTTTAGATATTTCTCACTGTGAAATACGCATCTCTGTGTCTGCTATGTTTCACAATAATAAAAATAAATAAATAAATAAAAAACTAGACATCCTGAAGTTTAGGCTCAATAATGACAAAAAAATGTATTTAATAAGAATATAAGTAGAAAAGATAATGGTAATAATGTGATTTATTGTTGTTTTAATGTTTCAAAAAAAAAAACTTTTCTTAACTGGCCTAATATCTTCTACTTCCAGGTACAAACTGGTATAGAATTGTCATCGGACTTGGTACATTGTGTGTTCTATGTATGATTGTAATCACTATCCTCGTATTTTTTAGAGACTGAATTCAATGTATTAAGATAGATTAATCAATTAAGCTTCTTACTTAAACTTATTTAACAATTTATGTTTTGTTCTATTGTTATTTTATACAGTTATATTTACAGTTATATATACAGCTTGGGATACTCCCCTTGGTTGGGATACTCCCCTTAGCCTAGTTAAATGTTTTTTTTTTATTATTATCATTTTGTGTTTCTGTTTGATGTGTGGAATTAAAACGTTTATGATTTTTTTCTGTTTAATTTACAATGTCAGTTGCCTTGCATCTATCTATCTATAGTTTGCATTAAATTAAGAAGGAAAAAAACATTCATATCCTTTGCATATTTGAAATTGCTTTTATTCCAAGATTAATTTTAGATTTAAATTTTTCCCCAAAAAGGTGTGTGCATTACAGTTATCAAATCCTCGTAATTGCTGACCAAATTTTTGGCGTGTTTTCAGAGTTATTTTGAAAATTTGTGTATATTTAGTAATCAACTCCAACTCTTTCAATGTATACGGCCCAATAATCAAAACTGTGGAGGTTTGTCATAAATGTTGAACAAGTTTGACCTGACAAATTTGATTTAAAGGAGCTTTAATAAATACTATATAATTAATTGTGTTGGATTCGTTGTTTGTACTTTTGTCTTTTCTCTAAAAGACTATAATAATATTTTTCCAAATCAAATTAAAGTAATTAATTATGGGTGTCAAACACACGTGTTTACGCTCCGGCACTCATACAAATATTACAAAAGGTTAAATGTCTTACTATTAATTTAGGTTTTTAATAATAATTAATAGGTTTTTGCTATTAATAAAGACTGAAGGTGTGGTTTGCAGGTTTATGTTGTAAAGTTCCATCAATTCATTTGAGTGTCTGTTGTCTGCATGCTTCAACTGCTGCTTTATGAAGCCCAAGACAGTACAGTACAGTAAAAAAAAAAGGGTTACGGAACAGAAACTAGGGCACCTCGTGTAACTTGTTTTTGATCAGATAGTAGTTGTGTAGATAATAAGTTGCTCCACTTTTCTATCAAACTTCTCAGTTTTCATGTTCTTGTATTTGATGCTTTGTAAGGATTTTAATTTGGCTGTCTCGATAGTAGGTAGTAGTGTTTTATACATTTTTTGCAATTAGCTTTAGGTGTATGCAATTTGATCAGAATGTTACCATGTGATTGGGTTTGATTGGATCACAATTTTTTCCTACATAGATCTTGCCCTCTACTCAACTGTGTAAAAAGTTTCTTGTTGTCTGCTTTGTACATCTCATGTGATTTGGCCTCATAAAATCCTCCTACCGCTAATGTTGTATTGTGGAAATAATACAACTCTTCTTTAAATAGCCTTTGTATAAACATCATGTCATGTTCTGCTGTTTGCAATAATTGTCCATTCAGGTTCAAACTTTATGAATTTAGTTGTTACGTTTGACCACCTAGCATCTCTTGATTTCTAATCGAAAAATATATAATGACATCCATCCATTTTCCAACCCGATTATCCTTCTGGGGTTGAGGGGGTCTACTAGTCCCTGTCTCAAAATGTGGGCGTACACCCACAGGCCACCAGTCCATCAGAGCTCAATCAAGACATTGACAACCACTCAAGCACACAGTCACATGTAAAGACAATAACATATAACAGCAAAATCACATGTCCTATGTAGTTTTCACATGTCCTCTGCAGCTTTCATTAAGGATGCTTGGAAGTACAGTCCTTTGGTCTATCTAACCGACCCTGGTAAAAAAGCCTAGATAATGTCTAAAATAATACATAATTCCATTGCAAGAACAGTGTAACGAAAAAAAAAGGAAAACATCAATTGCGATAAACGGAAAAAAAAAGCAATGCAGTATGAACAAAACATATAATTATAAAATTAAAAATACTAAAGTTGTATTTATTTATTATGTTTAGGTTTTCTTCAATAATCACTAAATTTCCACATTTTAGGGCAGGAGTTTAAAGCAATTCAAACCTTCATATTGTCTGTGTCTAAGCTCAACTAATTTCCTGTTTGAGACCATGTCTTTGTTATTTCTAAGTCTACAGCTTTTGTTTCCTGCAAATATAGACCCAATCCGTTAATCTTCATAATTCCCTACACCCTATCAACACTCATAACCAAACCATTGGGTTACTTAGGGGTCTTTTTTTTAACATTAATACAAGTGGTTTTAATAGTGCTTTGTAGGAAGAAAAGAGCAAACAGAAGTAGAAAAAAAAAAACATGATAAGACAAGTATTTCTTTACATAAACATAGAAAACATGAAACATAATCATAAATAAAGCAACTTTGACCTTTACATTTAAGCCAAATTAAGTATTTTCCATCCTTATTTCAAAGTGCAAATAGTTTTTAACCTTTTTACCTTATAGACAGTTGCTTCCAGATATTAACATTGTTTAGTTCTCACCCTAAAAAAAAAACGGGTTAAATTATGAATTATGACCTGGGGAGTCAATTCTAAAAACACTTAAGGCCCAACATCATTTAGCGATTTATAGAACATCAACAAAGTTATAATTTTTATTCCCCAAAAACAACTACTTGTGTACAGTGATATTTAATACACAGACCTGCATAGACAATATTTTAATAATCTAACCAATTCTCCTTGTTACAAATTAACAATAAAATTGTCACTACTATCACCGATGAAAGACAAACATAATTACGGGTCCAAAAATGCAGTTGATCGAGAGAATTGTTATCAAACTGTACTTTGTTTTTAAGATCTTTAGGGGTAGATCATCATGACCGTTATCAAAACTATTATCACTGATTTTTAGTTTAAATATCAGAACATTTTGACAAGACAAACAAAAAAAGTATCTATTTAGAATTATTTTTGATTTAAATATTTAAATAGGGAAAATGTCATAACATTATTGCAGTTTTTATTTTTATATTGGAATTAACCAAATTTCTGTTCATTGTTTATATATTTTTTTATTATTTAATGCAGCTTATGCTAATTTAATATTGACAAAATTAAATTATGGATTGCCTTTTTTTTTAGAGAAGGAGTGCATTTGTAACTTTTCAGCCAATCAGAACGATTTGCGGCTTGAACACACTGAAGACTTTGTGACTAAACCTTCTAAACCGTCATTTAGTAAGGAAGCAATCACCAGTGTTAGACTATAGTCTTTTTTACCACAATGTCCAAAAGACTGTCTGCACTTGTCTTTCTCACTATTGCTTGTAAGTACTACTTTTATTTAATATATATATATTTGGGAAGATCAAACTTACAAAGGTTTTGGGCTTAGTTCAGTAAAGCTTTTATTAAGTATTTTAATACAACTTTGTTTCCTTTTTAGCTCTTACTAAAGCAGATGAGCCTTCTCTTCAGATCCCATTGAAAGTAATAGAAGCTGGAGGTAGTGTTACTATGGATTGTCCGATGTCAAATAACGATGGCAAAACCTTCTCCTGGTACAAGCAGCCACTTGGATACATGCTCCAGACAATTGCTACAGTACAATTTGGCAAACATAATTTGATTGAACAGTTTAACAGCAGTCGCTTCAGTTTCACAGACAAAAATTCTCACTACTCTTTCACAATCAAGAATGTCAAAACAGAGGATGAAGCAGTTTATTTCTGTCAACATGGGACTGCCTATCGTCAGAATTTTGCTGCAGGTATCCACTTGGTTGTAAATGGTAAGCTCCGTTATTTTGTAAATCAAACTTGCTATTCTAGGTCAGACAAGAATATGTTGTAATGTTTTTTGTTTTTTTTGTTTTTTACTCTACCCTAGATTGTGACAGACAAACATTGATTCATGTCAAACAAATTCCAGAGACAACATCAGTCCAGGAGGGTGACACGGTCAAACTCCAATGTTCTCTTCTCCCCAAGACTTCTGTAAACTGTTGTCAAGAAAGCTTTGAAGTGTTCTGGTTCAGAGTTGGATTTGGAGAATCCCATTCAAGCTTAATTTACACCCACAAAAAACGCAGTGATGCTCAGCAAAGTTGTGTCTACAGACTTTCAAAAACTATACAGAATGCCTCAGATACTGGGATATACTACTGTGCAGTGGTTACATGTGGAAAGATCCTGTTTGGAGAAGGAACTAAAGTAGAGACAAGTATGTATTAAAAAATATATGTACTTTGAAAAACTCACTGGTTTTCTTAGTGTCATTCTTGTTTAAATATTAGGTCATGGTGAAAAGTGTGTCAGTTGTAAATATACTAACTGAGATACTAAGCTTCATATTAGATTTGATATAATGTTAGATTTTACATGCTTATTTTATACAAATGTTTCATCATTACATTTTTAATTCCAGGGTATGGAATATAACCCTCTGTGTTTTATTAGGCAAGGCAAGGCAAGGCAAGTTTATTTATTTAGCACATTTTCGTGTAGAAAACAATTCAAAGTGCTTTAAAGAAGAAAAAAAAGATCAGAAAATGAAACAATAAAATCAACTTTGAATTTAAAAGAAATAAAATAAAATAAAATAATAATAACAGTACTCAGTTGTGATATATATTTTAGGAGCATAAAACTGGAATGAAACCTCCCCTTGTTTGGTCCTGACTCTGGGCATCAGCAGGAGGCCACTGCCTGAGGTTCTCAGAGTCCTGGCTGGTTCATATGGCTCTAACATGTCAGATATGTACTTTGGGGCTAAACCATGAAGAGACTTGTACACAAGCAAGGCTGTTTTAAAGTCTATTCTTTGAGTGACAGGAAGCCAGTGCAGAGACTTGAGCACCGGACTAATGTGGTCATACTTCCTGGTTTTGGTCAGAACTCGAGCAGCAGCATTCTGGATGTTCTGAAGCTGTCTTAAGGCCCGTTTAGAAAGTTCAGTGAGCAGGCCGTTACAGTAGTCTAGCCTGTTAGAGATAAAAGCATGGATAAGTCTTTCTAGGTCTGGTTTAGAGACTATTCCTCTGATTCTGGCAATGTTTTTAAGATGGTAAAAGGCTCCTGATGTTACTGATTTAATGTGGCTGTTGAAGTTCAGGTCAGAATCGAGTATTACCCCAAGATTTCTAACCTGATGTTTAGGTTCCAGAGAGAGAGTCAGAAGGTAACTAATGACACTTTCTCTTTATTTCTGTGGGCCACAGACAATGATTTCAGTTTTGTCTGAGTTTAACTGGAGGAAGTTGTTCTGCATTCACAGACTAATCTGTTATTACCTAAGGACCAGTTCAATGTAAAAAAATTTATGATTTGTGCTTATACATTTTTAGCTTTACTTTTGCACCTATTTATCAATATCGATACATGTTTATTGATATATTTGTTTTTTCTTTTTTTACAGATAAGTATTCGGAACCTGCTCTGATCGTCCTAAGTGTCCTGTTGGGTCTGTGTGTGGTTGTGATTGCAGTTCTTTTTTTTTGCAGAGATTAAACATAAGATTATCTTTAAACAGTTTTTGTAAGATACAAAACGTTACATTTTTACTGCTCAAGCAACACAGAACATCTCATATAACCTCAATTTTAGAAAGAGCCTAAAAATATATTTTGTAAATCCCCCCAAGAATTCCTTTTACCTAAATTTAGAATATTTTAATATATAAATCAACAAGTAGTAACACATGTAGGCTACGTTTCATGCTTAAGTGTAGGCGTGCTTGTTTGCACAAACATACAAATTTGTTTTGCTATATTTTGATTTTTTCCTTGTATATACTATTTTTATTATGTGGTGTAGATATGGTCTCCACCTCTAATATTTCCTCTAACAATTGTTTTAAGTATTGAAGCAAGAAAGAAAAAAAGTTGCGTTGTGTGTTTTTGGTCACTGCTGCAGAGATGTATAGAGTACTTGAAAAAACTAACTAAATAAAAGAAATACCACAACTGAAAATGACTTTGGTTAAAGTCAAAATCACGAGAAGTCAAGAAACTAACTTGAGTAAAAGTCTTGAAGTAGCTCACAATAAATGTACTTAAGTAGTATTAAAAGTAAACGTACAAATATCTTATAGTACACATGAAAAGAAGCAACACAACCCAAAATTTTTCTACTCTTGTCTTTTTTATTTCACTTTTTCATGTCAATAAAATGTGGTATACAATGCAAATCAAAAAAATAAACTGTCTTTCTTGCAAAATTTTGGAAGGTCGTTTGTTTGAGGGTTGTGGTCCCAGCTTCAGAAGGCCTTTCTTTTCTGTGAAGTCAACTGCCCAAATATGTAGTGGACGTGTTTTCTACATGAAAAACACAAAAGTAAAATAAATATTTCTATTTTGAATGACACAATCACAGGTCTGGATTGTCCTAACCATATTCACTCTGGTGTCCGAATTGTAAGCATGTCCAACGTTGATAAAAAAAAAAAAAGGTCAAACGTCAAATATTTTTTATCTTTCAAAAACACCAAATTGTTTAAAGCTAAAATATAACACAGCACACTGCTATGTACTAACATGTAATGTTAGCAACTTGTCGGTAATGTTGGGTAACGAAAAAGCCAAAATGTTAGCTAAAACTATGTTTTACACATATTTATATTCCTGTTAAATGATATGACATTGGCAGCATTAACGTTACTTTAATCCACTTATTTCAATGTATTTTTTGAGGTTAGATGGGGCGTTTTGGAATGTCTTTGTCCCTTGGCACTTTGGAAGGCACAACAGCCTGTAGGGTGTACATCTTCTGTGTTTCCCTTGCAGTCATGCTCTACCGCCGGCGTTGCCATAGTGCTGCTGCCCGAGGCAGCCGTCATTAGCGTTAATCATCGCAAGAGTACCGTACTTGGTTCTTCTCCTCCTCTCCAAACCACATATTCCAGATAATTTGATTATTTTGATTGTAACGAGTAAGGAGGTGGCAAATGTCAACGTAACGAAGTAAAAGTTTATGTTTTAACTTTTACATGTAGTGATGTAAAAGTAAAAAATCGGAATTATACAAAAAAAAAACTCAAGTAAAGTACAAATCTTTAAAAAAACTACTAAAGTAGTATAACAACGTACATGGTCTTTGTTACTATATACTTCTGCTCTGCTGACACAGTAAACATGTACAGCAAATCTGACAAGGTTGAATCTCCACTGAATCTTATTTTTTATAATATTACTCTCAATAAAGTTTCTATTATGAAGTTTCTAGTGTACTTTGATGTTTGGTATTGTATTACTAGAATGGTTGTTAAATTCTATGGTGTGAGTTAAGATATTGTGTGTACCATACCTTATGACTTTTTTACCGTCTTTGGCTTAAGACTCAGTTTTAATTTAGACTGAGTGCACCCTGTGGTCAAAAAAATATATATTTAACTATGTAGCGGCTGGATAGCTCAATTGGAATGTCACTAGACTTCCAAAGCAAGGGGCCCAATACATGAGCCCTCCAATCCAAAGCTCATGGGTTCAAATCCAGCCCAGAGCAAAAAAATACACCACAGCATCCAGTGTGGGTCCTTAAGCAAACAAGGGGCCCAATATATGAGCCCCCCCCCGCACTGGAAAATGACGGTCAGAGGTCGAGTTTTGGCTGATAACACAATGATTATTTCTTGGTTAACAGTTTAGCATATTATTTTACCCACTATTACAATAATGCATGTACTACATGTTGTTCGAGCTGGGAGTTGAACCCGCAGGTTTAGGTTTTGCACCGTCACGTGATGCTTCCATTCATAAAAATAAAGTTATGACAGATTTTTGCTTTGTGAATGGCTTAACTGTATTTCACTGAGCTGACAGAAATTATGATTATATATTATAATTATTGTGTCCTATGTAGCACATATAAATTATAATTTATACTAAAATACCCCCTCTGCTACCTGAGGCACCTTTAAATTAACTATATACTGTTTAGCTTTTCTTATACGTATGCACACCTGAAAAGTAGGTCATCTTCTGACTCCCACCAGCCTGTATAATTCAAAGATGAGCTGCTCTGAGCTCCTGCTCTCATTAACTCTGCTTCCTCCACTCCAGAGCAAGTAACACTTTTGTTTTGTTGTCTTTCCATCTAAGTTGTTTTGTTATTGTGAAAGACCTGAGATGAACACGAACCTAAAAATTAAAAGCAGCAAAACTAATCAGAATCTGGGAATAGAGTTTATTTACAAAAACAAAGTAAAAAACAAAACATTTATAAACATGTATAATATTTTACAACAGTGGTTATTATTAGAAACAGGAAAAACACCATATAATATAACAAAATAAACATGTTTACATAATTTACAATAGTTTATACAATATTTACAAGTGCTCCAGATTATGGAGGTGGGTTTTCAGATTTTTTCAGGCACTGTTCTGCCAGCCACACCTCCAAAGATTCCCACTTGGGATGAAGCGATTCAGTTGGAGGTGGAAGCAACGAGCACAGCGGTAGCAGCAGAGCTCCACACCACCCTTCTTCAGCGTCCCCGTCCTCAAGTACAGAGGGAAGTCCTCTGGATCCTGAATACAGGTGACGTTTCTCTGCTGGTCTTTCCAGATCTGCTGGATGCGCTCGTGGTCCAGCAGTGGAACCCCAAGGGTGTCCCTTCCCTTGTTGCTGTCCATCTCAGAGATAAGGGCTTT
The DNA here is from genome assembly GCA_032876305.1 of Orestias chungarensis. NCBI lineage: Eukaryota > Metazoa > Chordata > Actinopteri > Cyprinodontiformes > Cyprinodontidae > Orestias > Orestias chungarensis. Next base: position 2,511,117 of record JAVLVB010000433.1, on the reverse strand, counting down.
TATCCTCCTGGCCGTCTCCTCCACTCCTCTGGTCCTCTTGCGGCAGTGCAGCGCTAACTCCCTCCGGCTGATCATCTGATCCAGCGCCTTTTCTGACACCGGACCAGCTCGTCTGGCCAGAAGCTCGCCTCGTTTAGCCAGCCGAAGATCCGCCACATCATTGGGGTCCAGCTCAAAGATGCACCTGGACAATATAGACTTTACATGTTCTGTTTCATTTGTAAACTTTTGACCCTATAAAATATAATAAATGTGTTTGGTTTGCATTGTGATTTATCTAATCAGTTATTTTTCTGTCACTCTGATTTTAGGTGACATAAGTGCAATTTAATCTGTTTTCATTTAATTATTATTTGCCAGTGAAAATTATCACTGAATATGCAAACATGATGAACAATTTACCTGGATGTACATTTTGTGATTTTCATCCAGACACCATCAGGTCAAACACAAAGAGTAGAAACGTGAGATAGGATCAGCCAAGTGTGACGCAGAGCAGCACAAACACTACGAGCCCTACTAGCTAAAGCAATCCAGGGAATCAGGGGGAATGTGAGAGACAAGAAGGAGCTACAGTCAGCAATTAGGGTAGAAATTACATTTATAAAGTTCATACACCTTTAAATTCCCTTTTTGATCTGAAGAGCGAATGTAGACTTAGTGCCAATTCTTTGTTTGATAAAATACAAGAACATTTTGTGTTGTTAAAGAAATATTTACATCACAGAATTATTCATTAAACATTGTTTGGGATTTAAATACCTTGGGGAAGATGTTCCTCAACTTGTGAGGCCACACTCACCATCTCCTGGTCATCTTCCTCCTCCAACAAATCCACAGCAACGGTGTCTGTAAAAACAACAGAAAGCTGAGCGTCACGACAACAACTCTGTGTGCTGGACTGATGCTCACCAGAGGGGAAGAGGCGTCTCCGGGAATCAGATGTAGATGCAGGTGGGAAACGCGGCACAGCAGCTGTCAGAAAAGATGCTTTTACTCCAGTACTGCATTAACGGCGTCTGCTGCTACAGAATCAGAATACTTACAGAGTTTGGATGGAGACAGGATTTTCTGTGCCAGCTGTGAAGGAGACAAATGCTTTCCCTGTGTCAACAAACTCTTCACAGTGGCAGCCGTCACTGGTCCGGTCTGAGTCGCAGCAGGTGGATGAGCAGAGACTGTAGCCGTGGAGGAGGCAGACGCGCTGGCAGGGGGCCGGTTGGCTGGATGTGAGGCCTGCCTCTTCAGCACGTACGCCCTGAAAAGAGCCATGTTGGTGTTCGGCCTGGCCTTCGCCTTTTTCAGGTAGCTGATGAGAGCCTGGGCCTCCTTGCTCGGGTCCTTGTACACCTCCTTCTTGGAGCGGCCCGTGAAGTCACCGAACTCCACCATCAGATACCCAGAGTCACCGGTCCTCTGGGCCTCCTGGAGCATGGTCTGCTTTCTCCGGAAGACCTCTACAACATCCAAGACCTCCCTGAACTTGGAGGTGTAAGTGAGGAACAGGTGTTTGCTGGCCGACAGCTGGTTGTCCCTCCCCTCTTCCCCCATGATGCTGCTGATCAGGTACACAGCATAGCCCAGGGAGTTCTCCAGCAGCCACCGGAACCTCTGGCCCTGGTGTTTCCCAAACTGGATCTTGCAGTTAGCAAGAATCAGGAACTGGTCCCCAGCATCCCCTCCGTTTTGCCTCACAAAGGCAACGGCCTCAGCCAGAACTTCCTCCTTAGCCTGGGCCCTCCCTGCAACCACAATCTCACTCCTGTTGGCCTCCTCAGTTGGACCCATAAGGAGGCGACCCTGAGGAGTTTTCCGCAACACGGGGTCTGCATACATGATCTAAACAGGAGCAAGTATAAACACAATATTGCTTTGAATTAATAAAACATTCATTTGTGTATTTTTTTCCTACACATCCAGCATTAAAAAATATAAATGAGCAACACTTATTCACTGCAGCTGAAGCAATATTGAATAACTGTATTATGTATTATCATAAAATAATGCATACCAAATAATTTTAGGTTTATAATGACAGTTTGCCACCAAAAACAATAAAAATACAGTTTTTTTGAAGTACGACTTTAAAAACGTTTATTACATTGCATTATTTCTTTATTCAACAAATATAAACGTTTCCTGCAAAAAAAATGTTAAGCTAACAATTCGATAAAACAGGAATCTGACGCAAATTTAGACTTTAAAAACATAAAATCTGTTCAAACACACAGTTCCGAAGTTTTCCGAACTTTTAAATCTAACCGCTTCCAAAGAGTTTATAAAGGATCGGGGAGGAGGAACGTGATTGGTCTAAACTAAGAGAAACTAAGCCCCTAGTAAACCCAGAGACGCTATCTGATTGGCTGGTTGGGCTTACTTAGCGCTTACTTTGGTCTTGTTTTGCTCACATAACGAGGTGCAGTAGGCGCAAAGACCATTTGGGCTACTTTGCGCTACTGCCTAACTGGCGCCTGCTAAATGGCTGCCTCGGTGTGGTTTACACCAAAAACAATTTCCTACGGGATCGATAAAGTATACATTATTATTATTATTATTAAGGAAAATAAGATGTCACCCAACGTATTCTACATGACAAGGTGTGTGAATCTTTAAATATTTCACAACGATACCCTGCTTATTATAGCATCAAATCGGGAAAATCTATCAAGTCTTTGCTCCACACCGCTCACACCAATGGTTATGCAAATTATTGTAAACTGCAGTGTTGCGTATCTCTTCATGAAACTTCAAGGTTGTGACACTCATGCCGCTGCATTGCGGAGCAGCTTGGCTTAGTTAAAGTTTAAATTCTGCTATCCCCTTATCGTCTCAAGGCAACATAGCAAATCCTTCTCTACATGCAGGAAAGGAAATCGAATTACTCATGTAAGGTTATTGTGAAAGTGAAAAGAAAGGCATCTTTAAATAAATAAGAAGAAAAAGAAAAATGATGATGATTATTATTATTATTGTATCTTTTATTATTATGAGCATTAATATTAATATGAGGGATATCTACTCCTCTTCTAGGGTGTTTTCAGCTTCAGGATTTGAGATATTTACTGAAACTCCTTAGATCAATTTTGTAAATGGCAAATGTTGATGTTTGACACTCTCGCTACCATAAATATGGTACATTCATATTGACAAAACATTATCTGTACTTTTACCTGAGTAGGTATTTCTAAAACTTTAAGGTATTTGATAAATTATTACACTTGCCTTTTCTGCAACAATGTGGTTTTTAAAATACCGTTCTCATACTGAGATATAGCAGAAATGAACAAAATAGATCCATTCATTAATGCACGTGTTTGCAACTCATACTGTGGACTTCCTAAGAAAAACCATAGACAACACAAGTATTTGACAAAGAACACACTCAAAGTGCAGGAATAGAAATATTAAAAGCACAAAGTCCTCTCTGAGTACAAAGCAACAAAGATACAAGTTCAAGGGTATTCATATTATTAATAAAAAATCCTTAACCAACATGTGGAAAATATAAAAATTCTTCAAACACAGCAATGCAAACAATAAAGAAAAATATGAAAGCTCATCAGAACAACACTTTATAACAGTGAAATAGTGTTTAAATTACGCCTCTTTAGAAAACTGGAAGAAACTAACCTGAAACAGCATCATCCTTTGTCTCATCCATTTACCACATGTGTAGATTTTCTTTCTTTGTAAATCATGTTCCATTCTTTCAACCATTGTATTTGTCTTAGCCAAAGTAAGGATGCATAAAAAACAAGTCTTTGACAATCTGGATCCAGATATCCTTCACCCCAGTACAAATCTTATTATGGATCACTCATAAGAGATATATACTGTTTCTCCAGCAGGTTCGGGGCTGCAGAGAGGTGGGACACACATAGGAAAAACTTTAAAAGTAGTCCCTCTTGGCCCTCTTGGAGGCAAATATAGACCCAATCCATTAATCTTCATAATCAACACTCATAACCAAAACATTGGTTTACTTAGGGATCTTTTTTTAGCATTAATACAAGTGGTTTTAATAGTGCTTTGTAGGAGAGGAAAAACAAACAGAAGTAGAAAAAAAATCCATGATAAGACAAGTATTTCTTTACATAAACATAGAAAACATGAAACATAATCATAAATAAAGCAACTTTGACCTTTACATGAAGTATTTTCCATCCTGATTTCAAAGTGCCAACAGTTTTTGACCTTCTTACCTTATAGACAGTTGCTTCCAGATATTAACATTGTTTAGTTCTCACCCTAAAAAAAAACGGGTTAAATTGTTATTTTTTTTATGACCTGGGGAGTCAATTCTAAAAACATTTAAGGCCCAACATCATTTAGTGATTTATAGAACATCAACAAAGTTATAAGTTATATTCCTCAAAAACAATTACTTGTGTACTGTGATTTTTAATTCACTGACCTGCATAGACAATATTTTAATAATCTATCCTACTGAAAAAAAAAGTCGCTATAATTTTTTTCTGAGTGCTAAAATCAGACCAATTCTCCTTGTTACAAATTAACAATAAAATTGTCACTACTATCACCGTTGAAATGACAAACATAGTTACGGGTCCAAAAATTATGTTGATCGAGAGAATTGTTATCAAACTGTACTTTGTTTTTAAGATCTTTAGGGGTAGATCATCATGACCGTTATCAAAACTATTATCACTGATTTTAGTTTAAATATCAGAACATTTTGACAAGACAAACAAAAAAAATATCTGTTTAGAATTATTTTTGATTTAAATATTTAAATAGGGAAAATGTCATAACATTATTGCAGTTTTTATTTTTATATTAGAATTAACCAAATTTCTGTTCATTGTTTATATATTTTTTTATTATTTAATGCAGTTTATGCTAATTTAAAATTGAATAAAAATAAATTATGGATTGCCTTTTTTTTTAGAGAGGGAGTGCATTTGTAACTTTTCAGCCAATCAGAACGATTTGCGGCTTGAGCACACTGAAGACTTTGTGACTGAACCTTCTAAACCGTCATTTAGTAAGGAAGCAATCACCAGTGTTAGACTATAGTCTTTTTTACCACAATGTCCAAAAGACTGTCTGCACTTGTCTTTCTCACTATTACTTGTAAGTACTACTTTTATTTAATATATTCATATTTGGGAAGATCAAACTTACAAAGGTTTTGGGCTTAGTTCAGTAAAGCTTTTATTAAGTATTTTAATACAACTTTGTTTCCTTTTTAGCTCTTACTAAAGCAGATGAGCCTTCTCTTCAGATCCCATTGAAAGTAATAGAAGCTGGAGGTAGTGTTACTATGGATTGTCCGATGTCAAATAACGATGGCAAAACCTTCTCCTGGTACAAGCAGCCACTTGGATACATGCTCCAGACAATTGCTACAGTACAATTAGGCAAACATAATTTGATTGAACAGTTTAACAACAGTCGCTTCAGTTTCACAGACAAAAATTCTCACTACTCTTTCACAATCAAGAATGTCAAAACAGAGGATGAAGCAGTTTATTTCTGTCAACATGGGACTGCCTATCGTCAGAATTTTGCTGCAGGTATCCACTTGGTTGTAAATGGTAAGCTCCGTTATTTTGTAAATCAAACTTGCTATTCTAGGTCAGACAAGAATATGTTGTAATGTTTTTATTTTATTTTTTTTTTTACTGTACCCTAGATTGTGACAGACAAACATTGATTCATGTCAAACAAATTCCAGAGACAACATCAGTCCAGGAGGGTGACACGGTCAAACTCCAATGTTCTCTTCTCCCCAAGACTTCTGTAAACTGTTGTCAAGAAAGCTTTGAAGTGTTCTGGTTCAGAGTTGGATTTGGAGAATCCCATTCAAGCTTAATTTACACCCACAAAAACAGCAGTGATGCTCAGCAAAGTTGTGTCTACAGACTTTCAAAAACTATACAGAACGCCTCAGATACTGGGATATACTACTGTGCAGTGGTTACATGTGGAAAGATCCTGTTAGGAGAAGGAACTAAAGTAGAGACAAGTATGTATGATTAACTCTGTGCTTTTTTTAAAAGTATGTCTAAACAATGCAATATAGTACATCTACAAAAGTAAACAACTGGATTACTTATATTGTCTGTAGATATCTAGATACTTTCTTGTAAAAGTCTGATAATATTTATTTTTCTCACCCTCTGCTTTAAAGTTATATTACAATAGTTTTTGTTAAGTTAAAACAACAAACAGAAACAACAAGAGATAGAGAGAAACCGAGATTCAACAAACTAATTTTCTCTTAAAGAATTCACACTTTACATCACTTCAGTTGTTAACCCAACATTATTATTACTTCACTTGATCTTGGAATGTTTGGAATAACTCACTGTAATCCATTACGGCACTTGTGCTATCAAATCTCTCTTCTTTGTTTTCATTCAGGGCCACAGCCAGTTGTCCTCGTTCTGGGAGTGCTGTTGGGCTGCTGTGTGACTTTGATTGTTGCTCTTATTATTTACATAAACAAAACAGTCTTTGGACATTTCAAAGGTAGGAGTGGTGTATACAAAACTATTTAAAAGAAATGTAAAAGAGGTTTTTAATTTAATGATCCGACTATTCAAGTTTTGTTAAAGTACAAATAGGAAAATTTAATAACTATTTTTAATCATTACTGAGTGTATCACTTTAAGGTATATATAAATGTGTTTTTTCCTGTTTCATTCATTTTTGAAAGCATTTTAATACAATGGTTTGTATCACATCTATAATGAATCAATTTTAGCATTGGTTTCTAATTACCGGTGAATAAAAGAATATATAACCAGGAAAGCCACAGCTCCTTAGCTTTAAGTACGTTTAAAATATCATAATTTTAGGAAAAAATAATCTGAAATTATAATTTGCACACCAACTAAATTTGAAACCTTTTTTTTTCTGTTAACAGAACATAGTTAAGTTTGGCAACATAACCACTTCTTAAAGGCTTCATTTTTTACAAAGAATTTGGTACTCGTGTGCTAAGGTGTTGTATATTTTCCTTGCCATGTCTTTATATAACTCTAATGAAAATTAGTGTGAAGATCTTTCATTTTCCATAAATACATTTCAACAGGGACTGCTATTATGTTTGCAGTTTTAACATCGTAACATAGTGAAGGTAACCAAATGTACTGTAATCAGTACTAGTTCAGAGTAATCATACAACCATCTAATTTACATTTGGGAGAATGTATATGTATATTTTAAATGTAGTATGTGTGTGTATGAGGGTGTTTCTTTGTGTGTGTATGTTTATGTAAGGAATGTACTGTTTGTACAATCCTCGTACAAAAAGTGGTTTTGTACTACCTTTTTCAAGTTAATACAGAAGTATTATAAAAAAATTTTAAAAAAAAAATATACCAAAAAACAAAGTAAATGAATAATAAATGCTCTATAGTGCGCTTTTAAGTCCAGAGAAGTTTTAAGTACTTTTAACTATCATAGACCATTCACCCATTCATACACAAATTCATTCAAACTCAAGGTAGTCAACTGAATTGTAGCCATGGAGGCAGATTTACACAAATTAGGGTTTCATGTAATTTGCACTATCGAGCGCACCAGCTAACACCAGCAGGCTACTTAATAAAGTGTAACCCCAAAGCCACAACAAATGAGACCCAAATATAAGAAACCTGTAAAAAATAATTTAAAATGTATTTATTATATGCTATATCATACTCAGACAAACCTAAATGGCAGCATAACTGCAGAATCTGGTTTAAATAATAATATGTGAATCTAGTCATGGTAATATATGAACAAACGTGTGAGAGATATGGTTTAAACTGTATGGTTTTGCATATGTAATGTAGTCCGTTTCCAGTGTATAAACCAATGCTTGTTGGTTAGTTCATTTTTTTATACACAATTTCACAAAAGTATTATTATAAAAATGTAACCTGTCCTAAATTATTTTGTAAATATTAATTAGAAAGGGGCAGGGGTTCAAACCGGCAACTCACTAATTACAGGAGAGATGGATACACACTGAGCAACTAAATGACATTACGATTAAAGACGCATCAAATATACAGCAAATATACGTTTTCTGAATAATCCTAACATATCATTTTGGTAATAAATTAGGCAAATTAGGCTAGTTTGGTGCCTCGTATTAGTTTATTTATTTATTTTTTTCTTTTATGACCGTTTTTTTTTTTGTAACAGGACCAAATAAACCATCTGGACAACACAACTCATTGGGGAACCAGCCAAGTCACACAGTAAGTGTCTGATTCCACTATTGCACCAAATTTAAGAAAGTAGATAATAATCACATTTTTTTCCAAATGAGAAGAACTCACAGCTTGGCACAACTGACAAATCTACACCTTAACAAACAATATTTCACATTTAACAAATAATTTTACTTTATGTGTTTTATTATATTTATTACAATTTACATTTAGTTTAAGATAGGTTTACCTTATTTGTTTTATTAGCAAATATTATTTAATCTTATCTAATGGGATTATAATAAAATGACAGAGGGTTTATTATGTATAATACAATATCTTAATATATATAGGATAATAATGTTGGAATTGGCTATTGTACACCTTTACCATTTTGTACCTGTAAAGTGGGTTTAGTTTTTCTTTACCAGATTTTTGGGAAAAAAATGTAAAAAAATATTTTGTCTACCTTGGGATGTTTTGTGATGTTCAAGCAACAGTTTGTTCCTGCTAAGGAACAGTAATTTCTAAAATGGCCTGTTGTTTACTACTGTAACATGTGATTTTTTTAGTCCAATAAATAATATTTAGGCCATGTTCTCTTGTTGTACAGAATTACCTCTAAGATCTATCATCTATCCGCTACAGGGGTCAAAACAATATTTGATAAGTAAAAATGAGTACAGCTTTTTCAATTCCTGTACCACATACATTAAATTGCATGTAATATTGAGCATGTTTATGACATATTATCATTTGATTTCAATAAAACACAATCATAGAAAGGTAACAAAAACTGGTGTATTAAGGTTTGATTATATGCATATGAAAAGGTTCATCTGTAGTAAAACCTAAAACTACAAAAAAAAATTTGACAGAATGACAATACCCATAAAGAGTGTATGAACTGTGGAAGTGAGTAAAATTATCTTTTGCCAAATACATGACATAAATAATGCTAAAAAAATATTCTTTCGCAGGAGGCTCATGAAAAAGAAACTGAGTATGTAGCTCTAAATTTTTCAACAAGGAAGAAAAAAGGTGTTAAGAAGAGAACAGAAGCACCGCCAGACTGTGTGTATTCAGCTGTTCGAGCAGGTCAGCCCAACCTGTCTTAGAACAAGACCTTCAAGCGTAGAGCTTGAAGACAAAATGTTTAAATTCTGTCACCAAATTAACATTCTACATTCGTAGATCATGCAGTTGTGCAGATTGTATTATTAAAAGCATTTTAGCCATGCTTTTTGAAAATGTTTAGCTGGATTAGATGGTGGTATAGAATTTGTGTATTGTAAGGTTTCCACAATAAATAATTCACATGAAAAATATGAGTTGTTTTATATTGCACTGAAATCTACCTGGCAGGGCATGTACAATCCAAACAATCTAAATATAGTGAAGTGTTCTGGTTCAGAGTTGGATTTGGAGAATCCCATTCAAGCTTAATTTACACCCACAAAAACAGCAGTGATGCTCAGCAAAGTTGTGTCTACAGACTTTCAAAAACTATGCAGAACGCCTCAGATACTGAGATATACTACTGTGCAATTCTTACATGTGGAAATATCCTGCTTGGAGAAGGAACTAAAGTGGAGAAAAGTATGTATTAAAAAAATTTCTCTACTTTGAAGAACTCACTGGTTCTCTTAGTTTAATTCTTGTTTAGGTATTAGGTCAGGCTGAAAAGTGTGTCAGTTGTAAATATACTAACCATGATGATAAACCACATATAAGACTTGATATAATGTTAGATTTAAAAAACATGTTCGTTTTATACAAATGTTTCATCATTACATTTTAAATTCCAGTGTATGGATAATAACTCTCTGTGTTGTATTATTACTTGAAGACCAGCTCTATGTACATGTTCTGTAATTTGTGCTTACGAATTTTTAGTATTACTTTTGTACCTCAATAGAATAAAAAAAAGATCAGTCACATAGATGCTGTTATATTATGGTATCTAGTAAAATAATCTAACAGCATCTATGTGACTGAACTTTTTTATTGTTTGACAAAATTTCAAATGGCCAAATGTTTAGGGCACTATTTTTTTTTTGATTTTCAAAACCTGATGTGATTTAAAATAAGTGTAAGTATAGATATGTTTGTTTGACTTTTGTTACAGGTAAGAATTTGTAACCTGTTCTCATTGTCCTAAGTGTGCTGCAGGGTCTTTGTGTAGTTGTGATTGCAATTCTTATATTTTGCAGAGATGAAAGGCATAATTATCTTTAAACAGTTTTTTTTTACTTACAAAATTTTACATTTCTTCTATTCGAGCAACACATATGATCTAAATTTGAGAAAGAGTATAACAAATAATTTTTAAATCCAAAAAATCCTTTTACCTCAATTTAAAATATTTCAATACATAAATTACAGAGTAGTAACACAAGCATGTCTCATGCTGAGGTGTATATATACTTTCTTGAGCAAAACATACAAATTTGTTTTGGGTATTTTAATATTGAAAACCCATTTGAAGCCATTTTACAAGTATAAAATATTTTTTTAGTATTTCGGTGTAGATTTGGTCT
>JAVLVB010000433.1:2484232-2500309 GCA_032876305.1 Orestias chungarensis | reverse complement strand
CACACACACACACACACACACACACACACACACACACACACACACACACACACACACACACACACACACACACACACACACACACACACACACACACACACACACACACACACACACACACACACACACACACACACACACACACACACACACACACACACACACACACACACACACACACACACACACGCACACACACGCACACACACATTGCTAAACTCTCATTTAATCTAGTATTCCTTCTCTCACTCACACATAGATCTGAGAGAGATTTTTCATGTCCGTATTTCTTCATGCTTTAATTATTATGTGTGTAAATTTTTGTTTTTTAAATGTGTGTAAGCGTGTGGATCTGTGTGTGAGATAGGAAAATTGGATGTCTGAGTGCTATTTTAGTAGTCTATTAGTTAACAATTTTAGTAACTTTTGTTGTGTAAGAGAAATACATTTGATGTGTGTGTATTATTTTATTAAGTAGATATGCGCAAAATCTGTGTTGTAAAGGTGAGTGAGTTACATTTGGTGTGTGAAAGAAAAAAAATTCTAACGTGTGTGTGCTCTTCTATTAGTGTGTATGTACACAATTTTTGTCACATTTGGTGTGTAGCAGAAAAATAATGGATGCATGTGCACTATATAAATAGTACACTGAGAAAAATGAATCGGTGGGGAAGTAAGCTTAACGTAACCAAATCTGTGAAATTAAGAATAAAAATTAAAGTTAGTATCTTTACAGAAATATATCTAGCACTGAGGTTAAAAATATTTGTTCAAGATACAAGAGATTGTCATTCTTTTTCAGAAAATAAATTGCTTAAGTACTAAGACCCAATCTTTCAAAGTTTATCCACGCAAAAAAAAAAAAAAAATCTTGTTATCTCTACTGTGTTTCTTTTGGTATTTCAAAACACAAAATATTACCTATAAGCCACCAGCAGCACCAACGGACCAGCAGTGACTTATAGTGGAAGAGACTTTGAGCTGGCAGAAGACATTAAGGTAAGTAAAAAAAAGTTTTTTTTTCAGAGTCTGTTAGAGACTACATGATTTGGTTTTCTAAAAATGTTTACCAGCGGCTTATTGTAATATAAGTAAGTGCATTTGATGAACGTAATGGCCATTTATCTAGAACTGAAAAATAGCTAGAAAGAACGAAAGGATAAACCATGACTGACATGGTCCAGATACAACATCAAGCCATTATACGCACGGTTTCGAGCATCCATCTGTTAGTGGGCTTTGTTATTTGGCCATTGCTGTACTTGTAGCTCTCCAGCTGGTGTAACACCAAAGCACACGTAAGCCAAAGTCCACATTTTTCATGATAGGTTGCATTTTGGCCGTTTTCTCCGCCGTCTTTTTTTGTTTTTTTGGTTGCAATCTAGGTAATGACAGGGCACAGCATGTTGAGTGTAGAAATTGGCTATGGTTATCCCTTTAGCTGTCATGCCATTAACTAATATGTTGAAGATATATATTAGCACATCTTTTTAGTTTTTTTAGTTTTTCACTGTTTTAGTTTAGTTTTCTGATTGTTGTAAAAGTTCCAAAGATCTAAAAAAGGAAATAACAATAACCACATCTAGGTGTCCCTCAGTTGCATCCCTGAAAAGTGACCTATATGTGGTTTGTCTTTTAAAACTCATGTGAAGTTTCAGCTCTGGGAAATCTTGTTACATTTAACAGTTAATGACTTTGCAATGCATCAAAGTTAATATAAGTAATTCTGCAATACTTAATAAAACATCGGTCAGTTCATGTTTCTGTGTTCAACACTAAAAATCTTGAACTAGTTATTATTTTTATTTGTATTATGTGACAGTAACTTGATATTTCTCTTTTCCTTTCTTGTGCTTCTTATGAGCACAAAAAGATGGGAAAACAACAAGCTAATCAGTGAGAAGATGGCAAGAACATTCTCACTGCGTCGAAATGATGTTATCCTCAACAAACCACCAGGGATTGACATCAAAGCACCATGGCCTGCCCTCTTTCTCAAGTATGCATGTTTTAATGTTTTGAACGTTTTCACATTGATTGTTTAATGGATTTTGAACATGTTTTTTGGCTTCATTTCGAAATTTGACAGAAATCTTTTTGCTGCCTTCAATATTCCTGTCATGCTGTTGTTAATTCTTCGGACCCACATAAACAAAGTACTCTCAGGAGAGGTTTACAAAGGTTTATTGTTTAGGTGGATATGGAAAGAGGGAATCCAGAAATCAGCAATGGGAACTGCAGGTATGGTGAGACACAGGAAACAGCGAGGCAGCAGGGAACGGCAAGAAAACAACGGACATCAACGACGTGGGAGACCGGGAACTTCTGAGGGTGAGGACAGGTGAGGTGAGTACAGTCGGGTGTGAGTGGAATGAATGAAAGGAACGATCTTACTGGGATGGTTGTCTTGAGTCGCCAGGGAGGAGTCAGCAGGGAGTCTTTTCCGGAGATGAGGTTGATGTTGGATCCAGAGGAGGTCAGAGCAGCAGATGGTGATGATGCTGGAGCGGACAGATCAAGCTTCAGCCAAGAGGAGTTGGAACCAGATGGTAAGTGAGACCAGAGAGATAACTGTTGGAGGATTGGTAGATGAGATGGAGGGACCAGTGGTAGATAATACTCAGGCGACGAGTAGCTGGTTCCCCACTCCTCTTATACTGCCTCAGCTCGTCCGAGGTAACCAGATGCACCTGTGAAGGAAGCTCCAGCATCCGAGGACTGGTGACCCCTACTGGATACCTGAGGAAGTGACTAGAACAAGACTCCTGCTGACAATTTCTTCACTACTGTTTTTTTTGTTTGTGTGTGGGGGTTTTTGTGGTATATTTAACATCAGTCTTGGTTTGCTGTACTTCTGGACTTTGTCTGTATCTTGTAATGTTTTTTTTTCTCTGTAGTGGTTTCTCACATTGAGGAGGAGTTTAAAAGAATCACGCTGAAGCCTTTGCAGTCTACATTATTGGGGAATTTGGATAAATTCTCACCTAAACAGTTTAGCCTGTACAGGATGAAGTTAGGTGCTGTGGGGAAGAAACTTGATACAAGCCTTCATATGTTAGAAGAGTTATGTACTAGTAACTATTTATAAATGAGTTTACATTGTAGTTATATGGTATTTTGTCATAACATTCTTTTATTTGGAATTTATAGGACAAGAGCATTGACTCTCAGAGAGAAGCTGTCATCACAGGTCTTCTTCTCTACCTGGGAAAAAAGATTGAGAATTTAATCAAGGACTTCCAGGTAGATATCATATATTACAGCCAATCGGCATCTCTCTTTTTGTTAATGCTGAAGACTTGATTCTATTTGGTGTATTTCGCAGATATAAGATGATGATGTAGCTGTCTATGATGGAGTTGTACTTGTTTGTACTCAGCATATTTGTGGTAGAAAAAGCTGGGAGCCAAGGGCACATGCAAGTTGGAATAGACATCGAAGGACCTGGGGTACTGTTTTGGGTTCCCAATGGGCCCAAGATTTTGTGTACAGTACAGGAGTTACATAATGTAAACTAACATGTTTTTTGTTATAAAGTGGCTGCTCACAATTGTTTTTGAACCAGATAGGTTCTATTTTAGGTTTCCTCTGTTCTTCCCGTGAAAATCACTTATATCTCATGACAGCTATATGATTCACGGAATAAATTTCAGTTTTTTTGTTACGTTGTTCACATTGCATATTCAAAATAAAAACTGATATTCGAAATGTTTTTTTCCCTCAATATCTTTCTTTTGCTCCACTATCCACAACCTTGGAAAAACCATGGCTTTGGGTTAGGAAGTTATTTGTCATTTTCCGTCATGCAATTAAGATATTATTTAAATGTGTATATAATAACTTATTTCATGTTAAGAACAGTGTAATACTGAATAGAAAATGTATTTGTGCTCAATCTGTCTATGAATACGAACATATGCTTTTACATTTAAATAGAAAAAATAAGTATATTCTACTTTAAAAATTAATTGAATACATTTTCAAAAATTAAGTAATTTACACAAAGGTTTTTTTCGATAGAGCTACATACTGAAATAAAGTTGCATTTACATGCAAATCTTATTCACTCCATTAAAATATTGAGTAATTTACATAAAGTTTAGTTTTGCTTCGTTTACTTGACAAAATTAAGTTCACTTTACTTAGACTTTACTTTTCATGAAAAGAAAAAAGTATGTACTTTAAACAAAGAAAAGTCTTGTTTGATCAACTTAAATAAATTATGGAAATAGTTGCCTTAATTTTATTAAGTAGATAGGGCAGAATATTTTTATCAGTGTATATATATGCACAATTTCAATGTTTTAAGTGTGTGTGAGTGAGTTCATTGTGTTTTATGAGAGAGACGTTTAGTTTTTTTTCTAAACGGCACCCCATAGCTGCGTATCCATTTCATGGATCTTCAGAATTATGAGACTCATGCTGCTGCCTTGTGGGGCTGCCTGGCCTAGCTAAGGTCTAAATTTTGCTATCACATTATCTTTTTCAGGAAACATAGTCAGTGTTTCACTCCATGCAGGTAAAATGATGAAATTACTGATATGAGGTAATTGTGCAAAAAAAGGTATCTACAAATAAAATATTACTATCATCACTATCATTACTATGCTTTATTAATTAATGTCTGCATTAATTTTCATATGAGCAACATCTGCTCCTCTCTGAAGGTGTTTTTAGCTTCATGATTTGTGATATTTTGTGGAACTTCTAAGATTATCACTCCTTTAATATGATTAGGTATTTCTAACACTTCAAATTATTTGATAAATAACTACACCGTATTTTCTACTACAATGTTGTTCTTAAAATGCCCTTTCACTTTTCATAACGTAACAGAACTGGGCGAACCAGTTCTGTTCATTAATGCACATTTTTGCTAATCATCGTCAGGACTGTTTGGAACAGTTTCGAAAACGGAGAGAAATGGACCCTGAACCAGCACTCATAACCAAAACATCCTTTTTTTGGGCATCCATATAAGGGGTCTTAAAAGTGCTTTTTAGAAAGAAACGACAAACAGAGGTAGAAAAAAATCCCCGTTAAACTATTGCTTTACATAAAAGTAGAACGCATTTAATCAAAATCATAAAAGAAAGAAACATTAAACTGTTAAATTTTAAGTAAATATAAGGTACAACGTAATGGAAATGACTAAGAACATTTTTACCTTTACACATACGTCACAGTACGTATTTCCCATAATCAATTAAAACTACCAACAGTTTGCGACCTTCTCACCTTATTGTCAGTTGCTTTTAGATATAAATATATAAACTAAATCGTTTTATATCCTTGTTTAGTTCTCCCCTTGAAAAAAACAGATTCAATTGTTGCTTTTTTCATGACCAGGGGATTCTATTCTGAAAAGGATTACTGCTCGACACCATTTAGTGCTTTTTAGAACATCAACAACGTTATAAGTTATATTCTTTAATATTAATAACTTGTGTAATTTTAGCTTTAGGACAGAGACCTGCATAGACAGTATTACATAATCTATCCTAATGAAAACCGAAGCCTTTATCATTTTTCTCTGTGTGTTGTCTGGCTAGGTAAGGTTCTGCTCTGGCATAGTTTTTAAAAGTTAGTAAACACATAGATTTATAGAGCTTGTTTGAGTGTTAGAGATCAGCTCCGAGTTTGAAAAAAAGCATGTAAGCTACTTGCATGCACTGATTCAGTGTCTTTAGTCTTGATCAAGTGGTGACACAAGCATGTAAAAGTTGTTTCACATTAACATAGTTTATGTCCAGAACTAGGGAAAAAGTTGTCTAAAATGGGGCATATTCTCTTTTTAAGCCAAGTGTTGATGTTCAACTGTAAAATTATCATCACCTTTGGAAGAAAAATTAATTACCGGTCCAAACATCACATTGATTTACAGAATTGTTATCAAACTGATCTTTGTAATTAACATCCTTAGAGGTGGATCATCATAACCATTATCAAAAAAATTATTACTGATTTTTAATTTAACTATCAGACCAACCTGACAATAAAAAAGTATCCATTTAGAATATTTTTTTATTTAAACATTTAAATGGGGAAAATGTCTAAACAATAATTGTGATTTTTTAGATTTATATTAAAATTAGCCAAACAGCTTTTATATATTTTTTTAATTATTTAGTGCAGCTCATGCTAGTTTAATATTGACAAAATTCAACCATGGATTGGCTTATTTTCGGAGGGAGTGCACATCTAACTTTTCAGCCATTCAGAACCATTTGCACCTTGAACATACTGAAGAGTTTGTGACTAAACCATCATTTAGTAAAAAAGGAATCCCCAGTGTTAGACTAGCGTTTTTTTACCACAACGTCAAAAATACTGTCTGCACTAGTTTTCCTCACTATTACTTGTAAGTACTACTTCATTCAATATATTCATACTTGGTGGACATAATATATATTTTTCATTCAGTAAAGCTTTCATTTAAAATGTATTGATTGTTTTCTTTTTAGCTCTTACTAAACCTCATCAGCTTCCAATGAAAGTGGTTGAAGCTGGAGGTACAGTTACAATGAATTGTTCAGTGTCAAATACTGATGGAAAAACCTTCTCCTGGTTTAAGCAGCCACTTGGATACATGCTCCAGACAGTTGCTACAAGACAAATAGGCAAATTGAACTGATTGAACAGTTTAACAACGGTCGCTTTAATTTAACAGAGGGAAATTCTCACTACTGTCTTACAATCAAGAATGTCAAAAAAGAGGATGAAGCAATATATTTCTGTCAAAGTGGGATTGCGTATGTTCAGAATGTTGCTGCAGGTAACCATTTGGTCGTAAATGTTAAGCTCTATTATGGTGTCAAACAAACTTGTTATTCTAGGTCAGACAAGAATGTCCTGTAATATTAATTTTTTTATTTATTTTTTTTTGTTTTTACTGTACCCTAGATTGTGACAGAAAAACATTCATTCATGTCAAACAAATTCCAGAGACAACATCAGTCCAGGAGGCTGACACGGTCAAACTCCAATGTTCTCTTCTCCCCGAGACTTCTGTAAACTGTAGTCAAGATAATTACAAAGTGTTGTGGTTCAGAATGAGATTCGGAGAATCCCATTCAAGCTTTATTTACACTCACAAAAACAGCAGTGATGTTCAGCAAAAGAGTTGTATCTACAGACTTTCAAAAACTATACAGAACGCCTCAGATACTGGGATATACTACTGCGCTGTGGTTATATGTGGCAAAATCCTGTTTGGCGGAGGAACTAAAGTAGAGAGAAGTATGTATGATTAACTATGTACATTTTTAGGTTTTGTCTAATCACATTAATCTGAGACGTAAACAAGTGGATTTGTTATATGGTCTTTAGATAGCTATACACTTTCTTGCAAAAGTGTGATAATAATTATTTTTCTTACCCTTTATTGTAAAGTCCTATTAGAATAACTTATTTTAAGCAAAAACAACAAACAAAATGTAAGAAACTAAACCAATATAGACATTATGAATTCACACCTTACATCACTTCAGTTGTTAACCCAACATTATTATTACTTCACTTGATCTTGGAATGTTTGGGATAACTCACTGTAATCAGTTACAGCACATATGCTATCAAATCTCTCTTCTTTTTTTTTTATTCAGGTTCACAGCTAGTTGTCCTCGTTCTGGGAGTGCTGTTCGCTGCTGTGTGACTTTGATCGTTGCTCTTGTTATTTACATAAACAAAAAAGATTTTGGACATTTTAAAGGTAGGATTCAAGTTTTGTTGAAGTACAAACAGGAAAAATGAAGTTATGAAAACTGTTTCTAATCCTTACTGAGTATATCACTTTATCTTATACACTTCATCTTTCCTATTACGTTCATTTTTGAAAGCATTTTAATACAGTGTTCTGTTTCGCAACTATAGTGGATCAGTTTTAGCATGAGCTTGTGATTACCTGTAAATACCTGTAAGTAAAAAATATATATAATTCTGTTCTGTTGTTGATAACCACATCCTAAAGGCTGTGATTCTTGTCAAAGAATGTGATATTTGTGTGCTAAGGGTTTGTATATTTTCTTTCCAATGTCTTTATATACATCTAATGACAATTAGTGTGGTGACCTTTCATTGGATATACATACATTTCAACAGGGAATGCTATAATTTAACATCGTGTATATATATATATATATATATATGTGTGTGTGTGTGTGTGTGTATAATATGACATTTATTTCATTGCTTTCATTATTGAAATGTGTTCATGTTGTACTTTTGTCAAGCAAAGGCAGAAATATTATTTTAAATTAAAAAAAACAACAGCTAAACGAATGATAGATGTTTTATAGTACGCTTTTAACTACTATAGGTAATTTACCCATTTATACACACATTTGTTTACATTAAAGGTAGTGAGCTAAATAGTTGCCGTGGAGGCAGATTTTCTAAAACTGAGGGTTTCATGCAATTGGCACTAACGGGCGCTCCAGCTGACATCAGCAGTCTAGTTTGGGAAAATGTTATCCCAAAGCCACAACAAATTGGACCCATATTTCAGAAGCTTATAAAAAAAGATGTAGTTATATATTTATTATGTATATATTTTTATATATTTTTAGTTTGCAAAGCAATGCTTGTTCGTTAGTTCTTTTTTTCCAAATTTCACAGAAGTAATATTCTGCAAATGTAACATGGCCTAAAATATTTTGTATATACTAATGAGTAATGGGACAGGGGTTCAAACCAATAACCCCCTGATTACAGGATAAACCTGTACACACTGAACCACTGAATTAAGATTAAAGTCAGATAAAATCTACAGCTCAATACTAATTTTGTAATAAATCCTAATACACCATGTTAATAATAAATGGATGGTATAGAACAAATTATGTTATTTCTGGCCTCATATTAGTGATTTCTGATAGCTTTATTTTTTTATTTCTTGAAAGGACCAAATAAACCATCTGGACAACACAAGTCATTGGGGAACCAGCCAAGTGACACATTAAGTCTCTGATTCCACTATTGCACCAAATTTAAGAATGATGACAATAATCACAATTATCCCTAAATCAGAAGAAGTCCGACTTCCCTGCCTGGGGAAAACTGATTTGACAAATATACAGCTTTACTAAAATATTTCAGATTTAACAAATAATTTTGTATTGTGTGTTTTATCATATTTAGGTGTTTTTTTTGAGCAAAATTAAAATATGTTTAACTTATTTATTTTATTACCAAAAATGTAACTAAATTGTCTTCTATGGGATGTTTTATGCTGTTCAAGCAACAGTTTGTTCATGCTAAGGAAGAGTGATTTCTATAATGGTCCATTGTTTACTACTATAACATGTGCTTTTATTAGTCCAATAAGCAATGTTTAGATCAGGATAGTAAAATGATAATGATGATAATAAATAATGCTAAAAAATATTCTTTACAGGAGGCTCATGGAAAATAAACTGAGTATGTAGCTCTAGATTTCTCTGCAAGGAAGAAAAAAGGTGTTAAGAAGAGAACAGAAGAACTGCCAGAGTGTGCGTACTAAGCTGTTCGAGCCGGTCAGCCCACACTGCGAAACATGTCTTAGAACAGGACCTGTCTGCGTAGAGCTTGGAGACAAAATGTTTGAATTCTGTCGCCAAATTAACATTGTACATTTGTAGATCATCCAGTTGTGCAAATTGTAGTATTAGAAGAATTTTTAGCCATGCTTTTTGAATTTTGTTTGTTGGATTAGATGATATTATAGCAGTTGTATATTGTAATTTTTTCACGATAAAATTCAATTTAAAAAAATGAATTGTTTTATATTGCAGGATAATCTCTCTGGCTGTGAATGTACCGTCGAAACAATCCAATTATATTCTCAATCCAATTATCCATCCATTTTATATGTTTAGGTCTTACATTGTTTTACTCAACCTTTTTTTTGTGATAACTGAATTTCCTACATGAAATTGTGCTATATGTGCAACTAATTGTTTTATGTTTTAAGAATGTCATTTAGATATTATTATCTTTCCAAGTAATCAAATTGGATCCTTAATGTTTTTCAAAAAAGAATTTCATCATAAAAGTTACTCCAACCAATCCTGCACTAGATACTAAACTGCCCTATTCAGAACCTATAGCTTTGTACACTTAACATATTCTTAAATAAGAATTACATATTTGACCCTTTCTGAAGGTCGCAAATGCACCAGAAACACGGCTGTAAAGTTGCTCATGAATTGCAAATGTCTGTTTAAGAATGTTTGTTTAAAAAATCAAATACCATTTGTAAGTTTTAAAGATAGCCACAGTTTTGAGATTGTTCACCTCAGCGGAAAAATTAATAAATATGTTAATACCTTTATAACGCACTGCATAGGCTTCC
Organism: Orestias chungarensis; assembly: GCA_032876305.1. NCBI lineage: Eukaryota > Metazoa > Chordata > Actinopteri > Cyprinodontiformes > Cyprinodontidae > Orestias > Orestias chungarensis. The sequence goes on along the minus strand of JAVLVB010000433.1, from coordinate 2,489,979 downwards.
TGGTTCATTGTTTTGTGATTCTTTTAAATCACAATAAAAGGAAGAGAGTGAAACCTTTCTGTTACTTCATAGGTCCCAAAATTAGCCTAATGAAAAAATATTTTAACTGGTTTTCACCAGTAAAGTTATGCGTTTTAAGATTTTAGCTTGAGACTGCCTAAAAATTTCAAGGTTGACTCTGGTCAAACGATTATTATGATCACACTTGAACAGTGATTCAAGTATGTAGACATATGCTTTAATGTGTACAAAATTAGTGCATTGTAACAACAAAAATTGTTATGACCTGAAGTAGAGCTATAAACAACAATACATTAAAAAGACAACACTGAAAGCATTGGCATTATTAGCCACTAGAGAGAGAGTTTACTTTTTAATTTGGAATTATTTTTTTTCAAAAACAATCACTTGTCGCTCCACAGTAAAAGCTTTCCCCCATCGTGAAGCTTACAAGGCCTCACTGTTTTGATTTGTTTTTTATGGGGATGAAATAAGTATTGACTTGTTAATCCACGACAAATGGTTCGAAAGCCGCATAGTTCTTCTCCATCTTCACTGCTTTTGCATGTTTTCTTCCGTTACTTGTATTTTTTATCATAGTATAGACGGCGGTGGAGTAAATCAGCATATCATCTTCATTCTGTAAAAGAGTAAAGGTATCTGTTTTATTTCGGTAACAATCATTTAACTTTGGTTTATTACACACCCTTTATACAACCTTTTCTAAAATTGCTTTAAAGAAGTTTATACAGATCAATAGATATAAAAACAGATTCAAACTTTTTGATTAGATAATATCAGTAATATGGAAAAAAAGGAAGATAAATCATTGTCATTTTGTGATTTAGTGAGGAAATACAGAATGAGTATGTCGATAAATAATATTATTTTTTGATAATCTTACCTTAAACGTCTGTTTTTCAATATTTTCTTGTAGACAATATCCAGCTGCAAAATACCAGTAAAAATTTCAAAGATAAAATTATAAAGTATTTAAAGACACTGCCTGTGAAAATGTATTTTGGTAAATGTCTTGCACTACCGTTCCACTTTATCCTACTGGTGGTGATAACAAAGGAAAGCCCACACAAAGCCATAAGAATATACACCAAAGTCAGACCATTAAGTGACTGTCTGCTGCCTTTTGACACAAAAGATAAGAAAAATGCAAATTATTTACACCTGACATATTTAGGTTTAAATAATGTTTACATTTTACCAGCATGTTTATTCTGACTTAATGTAAAATACGTGAGTTGCTACTGTTGTCCTTTAAAATGCAATAAGGTTATTATCCAGAGAAGTTAATTATATTATCCAAACTATCATATACTTACTCTCAACTTCAATTTCAAGTTTGGTTCCATTTCCAAATAAAATCTCCCCACACATGGCCAATGCACAGTAATAAGTCCCGCCATCGGAGGAGGTAATGTTTTTTGAGATCTGATAAACACAGCTCTTTGAATCGGAGGATGTTTCAGGTTTCCAGTCACAACCATGAGATGCTTGTACATCTGTATAGATGATGCTTCCATTAGATGTGTCTTGTCTGACTCTAAACCAGGACACTGTATGTTCACTTGGACAGGATCTCATCTGAGAATGCGAGAGGACTGAACACTGGAAAGTAACAGAGTCCCCAGGCTGAACTACATCAGATACTGTTGGCAGTTGAACAACAGTGTAGTTTCTTATTCTTGCATTGCTTTCTAGAAAATGGGAGTTAAAAATACAAGAATTTGTTAGAGCAATTTTGTCATGCAATGCTTCCTATGAAGAAATGTATTACCTTTTAAGGAAAAGTAAGTCCCAGACCACTCATCTGTCTTCCAGGTGAATACTGCACAATGATACATTGCTTCATCTTCTTTAATAGTTTTGAGGATGGTCAGTGTGCTCATGGATGGGGTATATTTTGCGGCAAATCGTGAGGGAGAAAACCCTTCCTCAAATCCTGGGTCCTCAGTTGCCTTCAACAGGGTTGTTATCAATCTTAGAGTATCTCCATTACTCTGTTTATACCACTTGACTCGAGTGGCACTATAATCCGAATTGGAAATCAAGCAAGTAAAGGTTACAGGTTCCCCCAGTTGGGCAGTGGTCACTGAAATCAGTGAAGCTGAATAGTACAAAAGGAATGATTATGAGTAAGAGGAACATATGCTTTTTATTATGAATTTACGCCTGCACGTGTGATAATGAGATCTCAGCAGAATGAAAAAGCTTTCGACACTCGGTTTCTGCATTAAAAAAGAGGAAGAATATTCAGGCAGAGTAAAGTATAGAGTACTTACATCCTCGATGGAGAAAAATCAGAACAATCCATATCTGCATCATCCTGAAGGTGTTACAAAATTTGTACAAGTTGTGGTGAAAGCTACGTGTCCAACTGCCTAATGCTGCTACCGGATGGCAAATTTCAGAAGTTTATTTCCTGTTTTGCTCGCGCCTTCTGGTGGTCTACATTTTGAAGTTTTGTGGGCCGATTTTAAAGACACGTCCAGATTTGTCTTGGCAGGATGTAACTCTAGTTTCTAAGAATTGAAGTAAAACTGGGGGAAAAACAGACTTTTCTCTGACAGATAAGGTTGGTTCACATTTACATGTAATGCTTGTGTCGAAGTCTTAATTTAACAAAAACAAAATACAAATAAAAATAAATCTGTTGTCAACTGTGAAGCCCATTATTTACTTTCATGAAGGAGATGAGTCACCTCCAGTGAAATCTCTCATCTCTCTCCTGGGCCTTTTCCCTCCCCTTTAAATTAGGTAATAAAATGTTGAAATTTGAGCTGACCGCAGGTAAAGAGAATAATGTGTATGAATGGATAAATCACAAAAGCGCTTTTGCGGCATAAAGAAGCAGCAACAAAAGCCTGTAACACTTCCAAGTGGATAAAGTAAAATGTGCCAAACTCAGTGATAAACTCAGAATTTGTCTGAGGAGGTTGAGGAGAGATCCTGGGAGAAAACAAGCTAAGATTTTATCTCTTCTTATTATACGGTGCCAATTAGTGTTTCGTTAGGTATAACCGGGTATTAGTATAAGCATTTTTTAAACATGTTTAATATCTTGGTTTTATGGTTCTGCACTTCATTTTAAATTTTGAAACACCAAACTGTGCGCATATATATCCTAAATCTAAAACATTTATTTTTACTTACTTAACAAATGCTTTTCAATTGCTTCTATTTCCTGACCTCAAAAAGAAAGGGCCTCTCTCATAAAGAGAACAAAGCTGTTGGTGGTTGTCATACACCACACTATGCCAACGAGAACACATTTTACATACCTTGCACAAAAAGCATGTTGACTTCAAAATATACTGAAAAACCTTCTCTCTTTAAGCTTCAGAACAATCACTGATTTTGTGTTGTTTTGTGCCCATTAATAACAATATCTGTTGATATTGGGAAAATTTACCCTGTTCTAACATGGTATTTCAATTTCCTATGTAAGTATTAGCTTTTGTTTTTTATATTTTAAGCTAAAAAAACAAACTGCCTGAATTTGTCATCTTGAGGAGGATGTGGAAATGGGTATTTACGTCACAGACCTGCAGCTTACAGACCTGCAAGCAATTGGATGTTGCTATCTTGGTAATTTTGAGCAAAAATCTAAAAGTTGTTTGTTTACCATAGGCTAAAGACAAGCAAGACTGTTGTGATGCGAATACTGAATAAGGAGGTGGAATATGTGTTTAAAGAGGATGTACATTTAGCAAATTGGATGTTTTTGAGATTTATAACATGTTATAATGTCAATATTTTAATGAAAAAGTACACTGGATGTGTGGCATTGACTTATTCATGCATCTTTGAGCAATCCTTTAATATCTCTTGACATTAATTTGGCATAACAATTATTATGTTATTTATTAGTAAGTAATAACAGACCTTAATTTCATGCTCTAAAATGTCTTTATCAATTTTTTTTTCAACTGTAATAATACAATCTAACAATTACAATAACAAAAAATATAAAAAATAAAATAAAATAAAAAACACAAACTCCTCTTGTTCTATAAACAGAACCATTCTAACACAATATTTGTTTTTTATGTCATATATTTAGGTTTCAGAAAAAATCTCATTCTACACTAGAACAAAGCAAAAAGCAACAATCAGTTTAAATGGGAAGCACTTGCAAGCTAAAACAATACATACTGGGATAAGATCTAACTTATCTATCTATTTTGAATCAAATTAATACAAATGGCAAGCATGCTGAAAAAATGTCAGACTATCCAATTAAGTGGATATTAAAAGGGCCCATATTATACATTCATGTTACTCTAAAAAAAGTTTGAATCTTGTTCTACAATATATCATCAATTATCACATCAGCCTCGGTTGGTAAATTAGATGCTGCTGTTATTTGTACCCCAATATCCGAACACCAGGGTAGATGCGTTGTGCCTCCAATGATTTTACACCTCTCTTAATTTGTGGTTTGTACGCTTCATCACAAATTTCGCCACAGAATAAACCAAACCATCTTCATTTATCTGCAAGATTAAATAAATAAAAAATTACGACTGACAAAAATCACAAGATCACTTATCAACTTACCGACTCATAGTGTTCATCAGCTGTTATTTCAGAATCACCAATTGCTGATGGATTATAAAATGAGAAAAAAATTATCGTTAGAGAAAGTGAAACAATGATATGATAATAAAACATAGGGTGATTGACTTAAAATAACATTTTAATACCATTGAATTCTCTCTTTAGTTTCTTGACGGTGTGATTTAGTCGGACGATATGTGTCACGCAGATAGCCAAAGCAGCAAATAACAGGAAGATTAAAATGGTGATACCCAGAGAATAAGACAAATATGAGGGCCCTGAAAATTAATCGAGAAAATGACAAGCTATATTGAATAAAAAAACAAAACAGAAGTCACAATTATAACAACATTTATATGCTGACTGTTGAAGATTCTGCTTCATTGAAAACTAACTACTAAACAGCAAAAAGTGTACCTCACTTATAGGTAGGTGATGTATACCTTGGATTTCCAGTTTTGTTCCGTTTCCAAACAATAGCTGCCCACATGTGGCAACAGCACAGTAATAAGTTCCAGCATCAGAGGAGCTGATATTGTGCAATGAAAAGTTTTGCACACATTTATTTACAGACAGTGATTCAGGAATCCAGTCACATTTACTTGCAGTTTTCCCATTAATATAAAGTTTATTAGGATGAGATTCATCAGAAGCTGCTTTGAACCAGTGAACATCATAAGGATTTAAACCAAAGAGGCCTGCCGACTCAGACATGACAGAGCACTGAAGAGTGACAGTGTCTCCAGGGACGACTGCCAGAGATGGGAGCTCCTGAATAATTGTAGTAATTTCAGCTTCTGGTCCTAAGAAGTAGGGAAAAATACATTATTCTCAAGTTTACAGAATATGCATATGTAACAATGTAACTGATTTATGCAAACTCATTTTCTTTACACTGGGAAGGTTATAATAACTGAGAACTGAACAAGTCCAAATTACCTTTGACTCTCAAAAATGTGAAATTTGAAAGAGATTTCTTGAGCTCAGTTATTTCCTCGCAGTAGTAAAAACCTGTGTCACTCAGCTCTGTTTGCTTCATATTGAGAACAAAGGTTCCTGGTTCTATTCTTGCTGTGATGCGAGGTGTCCTGTTAATGGTACCTGTATTAAAAGTATAAGCTGCTACCAAGACCTCAGGCAAGTTTCCAGCAACAAATTTCATCCAGAATAGT
>JAVLVB010000433.1:2459759-2472258 GCA_032876305.1 Orestias chungarensis | reverse complement strand
TTCCTCGCAGTAGTAAAAACCTGTGTCACTCAGCTCTGTTTGCTTCATATTGAGAACAAAGGTTCCTGGTTCTATTCTTGCTGTGATGCGAGGTGTCCTGTTAATGGTACCTGTATTAAAAGTATAAGCTGCTACCAAGACCTCAGGCAAGTTTCCAGCAACAAATTTCATCCAGAATAGTGAACCTGTCGAATTTGGTACTGGGCTGCATGTTAGGGTAACATCTTCTCCAATGGAAACAATTTTTGTTGTATACTCTTGTGTGCATCCTGAAATACAAATTAAATGTACATAAAAGTCCATTTAAGATAAAAAAATAGTTTAAGGTTTATAGCAATACTCACCTCCAACAGTAAAGAGGACTGTCCAAATTATGATCATCATTGTTTCAGTATTTCTGCGGAGGTATCTGATTAATAAGGTCTTTCGACCAAATGATGAAGCTTTATTTGACTTTATCGAATGGGAGGGGACACATATGTGGGAGGAGGCAGTGTATTTTTTTCAAAACAAATATTCTTTTTTGTTTTCTATTTAGCAGCATAGTGGAAATGATCATACCTTCTACACAAATTCCTTTCCATTTACTTTTCCGGTTGTGCGCTAAAAACAGCTTAGCATTTTGTTTCACATTAACATGAGTCACATGTATAAACAACTAAATCTTTTGTAAAATCCTGTCAGAAGGATTTAAAATAAGTGCATTGGAGCAGAAAAAGAGAATATTATGTATTGATTTATTTAATTTATTTTAACTTATATTAATATTTGGTGTTTAAAGAATGTTTTTGACTTAAAGCTCCACAAAAATAAACTCCCTATTGTCTAACCTATGAAAATAAATATGGTTTCAATCCAATTAAAGTCTTATTGGAATTTACTTTAACATTAAAAACATAAAAAAACAATTATTTTTTCAGATATAAGTTCTGTTTAAAGGGACTTAAAAAATTCTCAAATACAATATTATAGGCGTTTAATGATATAAAAAAAACACTTCATCCAAGACAAATGAAAACATTCAAAGTTCATAAATAAGCCATATTTTTATATTAGTCAATTTATCAACTTTACGTTTTGTTTGAAACAATAAAAAAATGGGTCTGTCCGTGATCTCAGGAGACCTAACACTGGCGTTATGGTAAAAATATGTCTAATACTTTTTTTAATTATTAAAGGCTGTGCATAAGCAAAACATTACTAATCACAGTATATATAATCCAATTATTTATTTTTTTGACTCGACATGTTTTTAGTGCTCTTTTTTAATCAGAGTTTCCTGTTTCTTTTTTGTTAAACCAAACTAGTTGACAATGTTCAAATCTCAACTCATAATACCACATGGGGCCTTGGAACACTATTAACACTTTTTTTCCCACATTCTTTCACATTACAACCACAAACTATCATGTAATGAAAATAATAACTTGTTTGGTTTGGAGGAAATAGGAGTTTCTTTTGTTCTTGAGATAGGAGGACAATTGTTGAAAGACCCATTTAAGGAATAAACTATGAATAAACATGTCCTACAGTGAATTTGGTTCTATCAGAAAGAAAATATAACCACTGAATAAGGGGCTACAAATAGCTTTCTTAGCCAGTTGGAAATAGTATCTCTATCCAAATTTTAACATGATGTCAGGTATGGTGAATCTTTAGCTGGTTATTTCTGTTGTAGTTTCTCTTTTTCATCACCAGAGTGCACTTCTGGAGGCTGCTCTGCCTGGGCCCTTTTAAACTGGCAGCTCCTGATGCACAGGTGCTGCAAAATCCCTGATTGCTTCTGTGGAGTATAAGATGAGCCACTCTGCTGTAGTTCAGTACCTGAGTGTAACCTTCCCATAGTATTAGCAAGCCCTCCTGTGTTCCCTGGGCTTTTACTGTTTGAATCTATGTCTGAGGAACTTTTGTGCTGTCCCTAGTAATTTTTTTCTTGTGTCTGCTACACCAGGTACTCCATTGTGTATATCCTCCAGATAAAGAGCTTCAATAATATCAACCTGCAAGAAACAGCCAAGGACTTCACTTTATGTACTGCATCCGCTCCTTGGACACCCACAAGACCACTCCTCTGCACGTCTGCTCTACCTGTCGACCCCAGCGTCTACATCGCAGCCTCGATCATCATTCTGACCGATAGACTCAACATTTCTGAAACAACAGAACCACAAACCAATATTTGAATAGATCCTCTCATCTCCCCTTGGCGAACCTCTTCCTTGTTTCAGAGTAAGATCTACTCGGATTAAATATATTCTCACTTTCCTGGAAATAATTCCTGTTTCTAAGTTCCTGGTTCCCCTTTTGTTGATTTCAGTCCTGGAACTGAGATTTCTCCTTGCACATTCAAATATTCAATCCGTAAATACCTAACTTTAAATAAATCACTTTACCTGATTTCTATTGTCCTTCGGAGTTGCCTTTTCTGCACTTGGGTCAGCAACCTTTAGAAAACCATGACACCTGAGGAGAATGTTCTAAAAGTTGGCATTTATCCTGAGATACTTTGCATAATGTAGCAAAGCGATCATACCAGTAACCTTACAATAAACTTATTTTTAAAATACCCCACTGTGCCAAGTGAGTACACAGTTAAACACCATACAATGCACTGGAAGTACCTTCATGTCTATTGGGATCAGATTAATTACGCTGTGTAAAAGCTGCCTACATAAACAGGTTCAGAGACAATATTAAAAAATAACATTTTGGAAAGCCAAAGAACTGAAGGTAAAATAATATGATTAAAAGGGAAGAAAGATATTCCAAATTGCTTACGTTTTAACTCAAATTAATTGATGTAACAGTTTATTTGCATTGCTTTACAAATATTTTGGGTTCACAATGTCTTGGCTAACAAACATCCAATCAATTGCATCAATTTATGTACATGTAACTCATATTTTACACACAGAAATTCAATGTGTTGCAATCAAGACTAAGAGGGTACCTGCAAAATCTCCTGCTTGTGTTCTAATGTATACAAAGCAGAATTATTTATTTTTTATTTATAACAATGCAAGATTTTATGAATACCTTTAATTAGTTTACGGGTCAAATAATTTGGATTTGGATTTTGTTGGATAATCACAAACACACAAAAATATGCGAATGTAATATCTTTTTTTATTCAACAATACCCTGAAAACCACTAGAACCAACTGTTGACAATAATATCCCTTTCATAGCAAAGGAAAGTCTTGGTTGGATTTGATTGAAATTCTCCTGATACGAGTACTGACCATGTGGATGTCTGGCATGCTGGTTTTTCAGAGCACAGAGTACAATGTAAAAAGGTGGTATACCTTTCGTTATTTGACTATATAGCTCAACTGCACTTTCACAAATCTGCTTAACGAGGTTAGTGGTGGCTCTGATAATAGGTATGTTTCCAAAAAATCATTGCTTTCAATATTTGAGATGCCTCTTTGGCTTTATTTTTGCATCACATCGAGTATGGCTGATGCCCGCACTGATTTGGTAGTTTATACCTTCTCTGTAATAGCCTGTAACAGCTTCCTCTTGAAATAGTGTATTGGTAAAAAGCAACAGAAAATATGCAAGTGGGATCTTTATTATTCACTATAGAAACTAATATAGAAAAACTGTCAGCAAACATTGATCATTTTTTTGATTCATTTTGGACTTTAATTTATTGACCAACAAACTAGAGGGAAAGAGAAATTAGGAAAGACATTGTGGTGGATGGTACTAGCTTTTTTGATGAACTGATTAAGTAATTTAGAATCAGATGTTGATGTTTTTTTAAATGCTTTTTGGAATCCAATTCACTTGGTTTGTCTGCAAGTGTAAAATGTAAACTTCCCTGCTCTGCAATAATTCAACTCCTCAAATCTATTGTGGAACATTGTAAGTTGATGCATTTGTACACTTTTCCGCCTTTAAGGAGAACTACACCTAAGATTAGATACATTTTGTCACAGTTAATGTTACAGATTATCGAACAGCACTCGCAGCCAAAGTAAACACAGAATTTAGTTTTTAAATGAAGTGATTTATTGAGGAATCAAAAGCTATCCAGATAATTTCTAACCATAAGTAAAAAGTAATTGAACCCTAAGGCTTGGTTGGTGTCAGTAACTGGTGTCAGGAACTTGTGGTAACTGGCAGTGAGTTTTTTACATCACTGTGAAGGAAATCTCATCTACACGCATTAAGGCTTTTTTCACCATGAATACACAATTAGAGCTCATAGTACAGTGTGCCATCTGGATCTAACTCAGTTCTTTGACTATTCCAGTCTAAAACTTTTTTTTTATATGTATATATTTTTTGTATTCTATTAAAGTTGAATTGTAGAGTGCTTTGGATCCTGCAGTTGCTCTTTAGGTTACAAACTGAGAGTTGCCTACTGCCATTTAGATTTTTTTCATTATTATTATTATTTATTATTGCACTAGTTATAGCAAGTTGACCGAGGCCTAAAGCAGCACAGTAGCCCCATGCAATCACAGCACGCCCTATGTTTGACTGATGAAATGCTGGGTGGTTTTGACGTTTGACGTAATACCTTCCCAAGATTTCACACCTATCCGATATGAATTCCTGATGTCCTGTGTTCAACCAGCAGGTGGCGCCAAATATCAGTTTATGGGAAGACATGCCAGTAACGACTTTACAGTCTTTACTGTCAGCAGAAGTTGTAGGAAGGTTATGGCAATCTGGCCCAACTGGCTCAATCCTAATTTATATGTAACCTGACTCTGTTCAGTTTTACCCAGTGAACTCAATAAAACACAGTCAGACAAAGCTGGTAACAGATAAAAAGTGTATTTCAGATTTTAAAATCCCCTAAATGACATAATCCTTCATTTAGAGTAAGGATGCGTTTACAGAGAGGAGGAAGTAGTGATGTCTACCAAAAAAAAATCTCCAGAGGAACCAGAACCTGGCTAATGATAGACGAGGAAGGTAAAACCTTAAAATATTTTAGTTATTTTAATTTTATTTTTACATATTGAAAACATTTAAAACAGTTTAATTTATTTCTGCTTCCCCCTGTCCAAGGTGGTAACAATGCTATGGAAACTTTTCAGTAAATAGCTTCTGGGTAAGGAAATCTGAAGTAGTGAAACATAGCTAAATCTAAAAAAAGGGTTATTAAAGTTAAACAGTTTTTACTCATTAATCTGTGAATAATAGTCATCCTAAAGAGAAGATAATCTGTCCATTATCTTCTCTTTTATTGGTCAACTTGTTTTTCATTTCCAGGGCAAACAGATCCCGTGAACCTTATTAAAACAAACTTGTGATCGTTCTGTTGTGGCTTGTTTCTTTTTCTTTTTTTTTCCCAGAAATATGTGTCGCTCAGCAATGAGAGAGTTGAACCTGAACAAAGAGTGTGATCCATGGAGAAAACAACAAGATGACATCTGGTGCCTGCAGATTAAAGTAAGGCTTTCATTTCACTTTTATGATATTTTTCTCAGAAATTCTCCAGGCTCAATTTCCTCTGAAACCAAGAAATATCAGGCAGAACACTGCCCCAATGTACCCTCTAAAACATTACTAAAGGCCAGCTGGTTTTGGTGAGAAGCCATTCAGTAAGATCACATTTGCACCTTCCAACTCCAACTAAATTATTTAGTTTTCTTTAGAAAATAAGAGACAAGGTTATCTGGATGAAATGTAAAAAAAGGAGAAACAAAGACTTTATTCTTTTCTTCGACTTCTCATGTAGTCTCAAGTAGAGAATCTCCAAAAACTTTGATGTGCACAACATGCCTGACAACTACACTACAATGCAACCCAATGCTGATTCTTAGAGTTATAAAGTAGCTTCAGTGTGAAAAGTTGGCTGGGATTTTAAATCAGATTAATAAAAAATTACAAGAAACAAATTATTCTTGGATTGGGAGGAAAAAGTATCTAGTTGGAACCTTGTCTTTAAAGTCATAGCCTGTAATAGATTAATGACCTGTAAAAAGAGTATTATGCACTTTCACTTGTTGCACACTACATTAGATGAATGTATGGATAAATTGATTATTTTACATAACTTTACATACATAAATGATGTGATCAACTTCCTACTCTGTCTCTGCTCTATATCTGTTTGAACTGACTTTATTAAAAAATTAAATAACTACAATGTACACTTTTTTACAAGCACAAAGTAAAATGAGCTCTTCATGTTACTTTAAGGCTTTGTTATTAAAAACCAAGAAAAACCAAGAAAACAATTTTTACTTTAATGTTTCTGAAGACATTGCTATTTTCTTTTGAACGATTGTATTTAGATTCATGTTTTGGGTTTACTACACAAAATATGTGTGTGGTTAACAGACACTTTTCTTTGTCTGTCTGTGCAGAACATAAAATCTCCTAACTGTCACAGTGGTTTAAATTGAGATGGCCTCTCAGGTTGAACTGTTTGGATTTTCTCACGCTGATCTGTAATCTGCTCCACAATGACCTGCGGGCTAAATATAGAGCTGTCAGGTCCTGAGTATATATTCGGATGTGAAGCCGGTCTGTACAGTACTGACTTTGTACTTTGTACCCCCCCCAGCCTCACCACTCCCACAGACATTAGGACGGCATCAGGGCTGGAATGTGAATTTGCGTTTATTTTTAGCATGTTGTCATCGCTGTGGCAAAATCAGTCGTAGCAGTTGTCGTTTTCAGCATCACAAGAAGTTTCCATCCAACAACAGCTGCTACATTATCTGATGGCTGCTGTAGAGCTCCTCCCACACTAGCCTCATCTCACAATTCTCTTTACATTAGAAACATTAACACGAACTTCAAACACCAGAACAAATTAATGGTAACTTACTTCTTAGCCTTGTTGATTTGAAGATGAGTTGGTCTCTTAGTTTTACAAGCAGTGGTTGGTAAGACACTGTCTGACAAATATGATATTATGCACAAAATGAAGATGTAGAAAGATTCAGGTAATGTGATAGTACCTAATATTGCTGTCGTTTTTCACATGACATACGAAACATGTTTTCTCCTGACAGAGAAAATGTTTAATTTCCCCAACAGTGCGTAGTTTGGAATTGGGATTAAAATGAACAAACATATTCACAAGATTAAGATTTCCTATGTGGAGAGAGCTTATTTTTTATTTTTAATTTTTTTTAAATAAAAAAATAAAATGGGTTTTAGTGCTTGAGCAAGTTTTTAATTTGTAAATAAAAGCATAATTAAAAAAATTTTGGTTTACTTAATGGAGAGAACCAGCTCCTTTGCACGCTTTCATCTCTAGTTCACTATTTTGACTTATATTGTATTATAAACTCTTCTAAGCTCTTAAGAGGATCCAAGTTCAAGGAGAAAGTTTATCTACATATATCACTGGATTTGACCTATTGTCCCTAAAAATAGATGTCTAGAATTTTTTTCTAAGTAGGAATCCTGTTCAACACAGTTTTAATAAGAGTTCCAGTCATTCTAAAACAAAAATCACTGCTTTTAAAACTCGCATCAGTGTTTATGATTAGTCAGAGTTTATATACATATATATATACATACACACACACACACACACACACACACACATATATATATATATATATATATATATATATATATATATATATATATATATATATATATATATATATATATATATATATATATATACGTTTTTATGGTAAAAAGCTAAATTCCCATACTCCTTTTTAAAAACCTGGTTTATTTGTTTCCAAAAGCATTCTAACAGAGCCAAAACATATATATTTAAATATTTGCCACCAAGTTGATTTATTATGTTTTTTGCATTTTTTTTGACACTTCCAAAATTTAACTAATTGTAATTTTAGACAAAGACATCTAGAGTTAGTACAAAAGCCAGTTTCTGTCACCAATTTAGCCCTATGTGAAAAATTAACAGCCTCAAAATATTAACAGATTTACTTTGAAAGCTTAAGTCAGTACCCACACCATGTCTTTACTGGTTCTACATCTATGGAATCAATATTTACTTAAATACAGAGTGTAGCAAACTACAGCAGTGCTTAGGGCCCAAAGACACTAAGCACAGGTCTACAAATTGTAGATGGAAAATGAGAATATTATGATGTTTTTAAAGAAATTAAAACATTTTAACATTTAGAGAACTTGCAGTGTTGAGTTTGTTTTATCACTTGATTGCTGTTAGCACCATTCCCTTTTCCTGATTCCACAACATCTGCAATAAATCACATTTTTCATTTTGCAAATAATGTTAACAGATGTTATGTCCCAAATCAGGTTCCACTAAAGGTACCGTCACTGCCGTGAAAAGCCGCGCTTAATTAGGTCAAGTATATGTGTATCATTGTAGAAACAAGGCAGTTCAGAGTGCTTGGCATAATAAAAACCGAAGCATTGTATTGCAGAAGCACTGGTTAAATAGAACTTGTCTGACAGGATAAAGTAGCTTGAAAGTTTTTGCAAAACAACAAATCCTAGAGGTAAGAAATTCAAGGATACATGAACAACAACTTCATTGAGTTCTGTCAGTCTAAAAAGGCACAAAAAAATGGGCAAAAAAAACAACAAAACAGGGGGCTTCAGTGACCCACAAAAAACCCCCACTATTTATAAATGCAGAAATCATAGAACATTGATGAACCTTGACAGGAGTGGCGGACCTGCTAAAATTACCACACGGGGGCATTGACAGTGGATTAAGAGGTCACAGATGAATGCAAAACATATCTGAAGCACAACAGGTGTCATTAAGGGATTATCGTGGATCTGCGTATTTTCGAACGTGATTGTGCATGATAGAAGCACTTGAAGGGGTTGTTATAACTACAAAGGTGTGATAGTAGTCCAGGCTATTTGCCGTAATTGTGATCATTGTTCATGATTCAACTGTAAGGAAAGCCTTTAAGAAATATTTCTTGCACAACATTGCACAAATTCAATACATGAACTTAGATTGGAAGCAGTGATTTTATTGCCCTTTTAAAAGAAAGAGTGCCATTTTCTTATCTGTTGTTTTTAAGTAATTTATTTCATTCCTGAATTGCTCTGTAAATAAAAGATTTCTGAAGAAAATTTGTCTTGGAACAATTTAAAATATGTTTTTTGTCACCAGAGTATCTTATGAAATTATCAACTGATCAGAATAAAATAGCTTGTCATAAAATGGAAGAATAACGTTGTTTTATACATGAGCAAAATCATAAAACTTCATAAAGAACAATGACTAAGATCTTTTTTAAGAGTGAGAAAGGATAAAACAATGTGGATGGTTTTTGGATGTTTTGCCTGCTGTTAAATCTGTTCTAAAACTCAGATTTTTTATAAAAGAAAAATCAAACACCACTCAATCTGAACAGGGCTATCTAGTAGGACAATGATTCAAAGAACACCAGCAAGTCCAACTCTGAATTGCTAAAAAAATAAAGAAATACATAGGGACTTGTTTGTAGACTGGGTGGATGCATTCAATCTGTCAGGCGAGTCATTGCCTGTGCTTTCATAAGGAGGTAAGAAGCTGACTTTTTTTTCTGTTCCCTAAGTACGGAGAGAGGCAAGTGTGTCTTAGGTTCAGGGGTCAGTTGAGGACAGGGCAGTCTGGCGGAGCAGGAGTCGCAAAAACAGCAGTTCTGTTAAACAAACCCATTTCCCATGAGTCTTATCTTTAAAAAAAACAGAAGCATGCTGTAACACATGAATGCCTCTTCTACAGTTCATAAATCAGCACCTTTCTCTCTGAAATGTGTCTCTATAAGGCATTAAGACCTGAAACTGAAATATTGAGTGTAGAACATTTAAGATTCTGCTTCTTCCTCAGCCTCCTTTTGATAATCTTGGCGATAATCTGGACAAATATTCTAACTCAAAACAAAAAAATTTATGTTTGCTATATCAAACAAACTTTGATCTGTTTGTAATGTGTTATTTCCTTTAATGTTGTGATGTGATTACTGTATCTCATGAAACTGAGCAGAGGTTTGAGTTGGCAGAACAACTAAAGATAACCGTTGGGGGATGTTCAGTCGCTTTTTAATGGAATTTGAAACAATTTACTATCTGTCTTCTTTTTTATGGATCTCTGTTCTGCTGTAGTACTTAAGTGTGTTTGTCTTGTCAAAAATGGAGGACCAGTCTTTTTTTTGTTTTGTTACTGGAGGGCAGATTTCATAGTTTTATCAATCAGAGCAAGTTATATCCTGAAGCCGCATATCAGCCAGAGAACACCACAAGACCACCAACCATGTTTTACAGCAGATTTGGCAACACTTTTATTTGATCAGAAAAATGTCCCCAAAAGCCTTTTGGATCTTCAAGGAGTTGTTTTGCAAATGTGAGGTAGGTATTTCTGTTCATTATGCTCAGCCATGGTTTTGTCATTTAATATCCCCAATTAATGTCATGTTTCTCCATCTTTCTTATTGTTATTGAATTGGGAGCCAAAAACGAAAAGATATAAGTGGAAACTTAGATTCTACTGTAGGTCTTTTCCAGTGCCTACATAAAAAAGCCTACAGGAAACATCCTTTTCAAATCAACCATTTCAGCTGACCTCCAACAATTTGGAGATACAACTTTTCAAACCTTCTTTCCAATTGAAAGCATGGACATCGGACATGTGTGCAAACAAATTCTAGTTATTGATGCAGCTCTTAGAATCTGTTGTTAATAGCGATAGTTGATCACTTTTAACTTATTGCTATCACATTCTGCATACACTCTCCACTGTCTATAAGTTAACAAATAAATGTGAGCCTTGTACATTAAACGTGTCTGTTTGATTTCTCTATGGAAAACCTTTTTTGTTTTTTTTATTATGTCTGTGACATCAGTTAGTAGTCATGAGGTGAAGTCATTGTTTTCATTCACAGAAGCAGACAAAAAAACTGCAGTGTGCAGCTGCAAATGTATCATTAATCAGTTATGAAATGTTTTTACAGCGGGATTAGTCAGGTACTTTTACAGGTGACCCGATGAAGACAACAAAGAATAAGTACTGCCAACATTAATGCAGGCACAACTAAAATGCAGATTTTGTGGGGATTTTTCTTGTTATTTCTGACAACTTTTAGTATTTAGTGAGGGAAACCAGTTGTTCTCTTTCCAGTAATTGAGACATAGGTCATTTTAATATTTAAATGACTGATAAACGTTGGTTTACATAGCAAGACAGTTTTATAATAATATGGCGCTGCTGTGGAAATTCATTTCATGGATAGATAAATAGATGCACGTGGTTGGATAGCTGCAAGGATGGAAGCTATTTATTTTAATTTGATATTAAAATAAACTATTTAGAATGTCACTGAAAGATTTACTACAATTTTTAAGGCCAGAAAACAGATTATTCATTATAATTACTTTGTTTATTGTTAAACATTTTCTGCTTTGGCCACTGTTGGAAAAAAAAAAAAAAAGTTTCAGAGTCCTATCGAAAATCACATGAGGCGGCTCAGATGATTTTGATATCAGGGTAAATCTGGTCTGCTAGATACATACACTTTTATTGTCCTGAACGTCACACCATAACCACGTGTTTGTATTATTGGATTCAGTTTTGTAGGAGACGGGCGTATTAATAACACTTGAACACCCTGAACTTCTTCTGGATCACTATAAAGGATTTCACTGACAAAAGAGGAGCTACTGCGCACGCCTGATTTTGACATGTTGCTTCAAGTGCTGTGAGAAAACATACAACTTTCAAAGCGGCCGACAAAAACAAAGCTAAAAACATGCAAACATTTTGTGTATATATATATATATATATATATATATATATATATATATATATATATATATATATATATATATATATATATAAATTAAGTAGCAATGACTATTCTATTCTATCATACGATAATAAACACATAAGTGGATTAAAGATGGATTTATTGAAATTAGTAAATTCATTGCAATTGATATCTGTAAATAAATAAATAAATAAATAATAAAAATAACAGAAAAAGTTAATATTATAAATAATTTAAGTTATCATTTAAAATAAATAAATTAAATGAGTACAGACATACAAATAAAATAAATGAGAAGTTTAAAAAAGCTAAAATATGTAATAAAAATAAGTGAAATAATTGAACTGAATTAAAGAAATACAGTAAAAATAAACAAATAACAAGGAAAGAAACATACAAAGCACTGATGAATGATACGAACATTTGAACAATAAACAAATAAAAATGTGCGCTATGTATGGATTTTCTGAGTGTCTTTGAAGGCATCATGAATAAACTCCGCCCCTTGGTCTGTGTCTGCCGCGCTGCGTTCAAGTGTTTTTTTTTTTTTTTTCCCCCTCAGTTTGAAAGTTTGTCAGCAGGGCAAAAGCGCCGGGCGGGGAGTAGCGGAGAGAAGCCGAAGCAGAGCTCCAAGGTGGTGGAGGAATGGGCTGCAGCCACAGCAAGGTGAGAAGCACCGCGGGGAACGAAAGTAAGGCACCGTGGAGAGTTTAAATAAGGGGGCAGATCCGGGGTGATGCTTCCTAACGGCCAGCGGCGGCTGCGGGAACGTTCCTGAGCTCAGATGTTTGCAGTCGGGCTTCATCTGG
>JAVLVB010000433.1:2428222-2439603 GCA_032876305.1 Orestias chungarensis | reverse complement strand
TATATATATATATATATATATATATATATATATATATATATATATATATATATATATATATATATATATATATATATATATATATATATATATATATATATATATTGCATTAAATGTAAAGAAGCTTTTATGATTATTATTATTATTATCACTTATTATAATACGTTTCACTCTTTCTAATAAAATTATTGAAATTAATGACCTTACAATAGTCTTGAAATCCTTTGATGCACCTGTAAAGTTAGAGTTATTATAAAGCACTTTAAATAATCCTTGTTCATTTTTTCTTGCTCATCTGTTTTCTAGGCAGTTTTCAAAGGAGCAACAGGACCTGAAGGTGGCGTTTGAGAGACAGATGGTGGTAAACCAGAACCTTTCTCAGGAAAAAGAGCAGCTGATGTTCAAGTTGAGACACAGAGATTCGTGTCCAATCCACCTGCCAGCCATGATGCAGGAGATTGCCCCCAGATGACCTTGTTCGCACATGGCTGTCAAACCGCGACTGACTCATCTGACCTGGTTTCCTGCTCAGGGTGAGAGACTCGGACTGAGCCAACAGCTATCTGAGATCCAGTTTAACGTCTCTGGATCTCCACCGTGAGGATGCTGTGATTGGGACTCAATTTATCTGGCTGAATATTCAGTGTGTTGTCACACGGGCTGATAGCTTTGGGGCGCTGAGTACATTCTGCTCGGAGCTGTACAGATGTTTGTTTTTCTTATTTACATTTTTTGCTGCATTGTTGCGGTTTCCACGTCAGAGAGACAAAAAGCCCATAATTCTCTGCTAATGTGTGCAACAACGTAAGGAGGGTTTGGTAACTATATTAAACTTGGTTTTCTTGGTTTTTCATACAAGGCAACACTTCTTCGAGAAATCACTACCATGATTTTTTTATTCGTAGAAATGCTTTGCCTCTTGCTACAAGTATTTGATAAACTGACAAAAACCAACAAACACAATATAAGAAGCTAAAAGCGGTTGTGTGTAGCTTTAAGCTTTGGAAACTCAGTTATACACTCTCTTCTGCCAGTAATTACGCTGATAAGCCACGGACCTGAACTGATAATGTGAGTAAGACCTGCGTTAGCATGTCCTACATATATCAAATTCTCACTTCAATAAAAGATCAGGTTTTAAATCTTGCCATCTTAACAATGATGAATTGACATCATCTATATCTGTAGCGCCATCTTCTGGGCTGTAAAAATGAAGTGCCTTGCTAGGTGATGTAAAGTTTGTGAATGTGCCTCTTCTTCTCTGAACAGCTTTGACTGATTTACAAGAATCTGTTGGCACATAAATTTGTCTTCCATTACTTTGTGATAAAATGTCACAAAGCAGTTTAGGGGTTTTGCTTGTAAAAAGATTTTGGAGATGTGACTGATTTATTTCACTTTGAAACAGCCGTTTTTTTTTGTTGTAATATTAAATACAGTTTTTGATGTTTGAATCTGTACCTTTATGCCATTCTGAAATATTCGTTACGATTAATTGGACGGCTGCATGAAGGTGTTTGATTTGATATATTTCGCCTTTTTATTTTTTATTTGCACATACAGCCAGTTTTCCCAAATTACCCTTCGTGCATCTGACATTTTATTTTTTTATTTTTTGCAAAACTGTTAACCAAGTGGTACTTTTTCTTTTTTTCCTTTGAGTATAATGTTTGAATTTGTTTTGTTTTCGATTTTATTTTCCAGGACTTTAGCATTCATTGAACCATTTTGAATTACGCTGGCATGTTTGCTATACTGTTTGTTTTGTTGAACATGCATGCTAGCGTTACACAGCAGCAGTTTTTCAGAGCTCAAGTCAGTGATAATCCTGTTTCTCAGCTGTTTAAAAAGTTTTTTCATTTAGATATATTTCTTTCACCGCAGATTAGCCACCAAATGTTTGCATGGTAGTTTATTGTATTCAGTTGTTTTGCTTTTTGTTTGAGTTATATAATCCATGTGTTTATTTTTCAGTTTAATAGAGATCAGGGCATACATATAAACAATCAGAAAACTGTCACTATATTATTTTTGCGAGATGTTTAAAAATGTTTTTTGGGGGTTTTTTTGACATGTGTTGCCTAAAAAAAAATGTTTTTTAAATAAAGTTGTCAGTGTTTTTTCAGCATTCTCAATATGCACCAGCACTTTGACCAGGATTTTACAGGAATATGTACTATAGACTTTTTTTTGCTGTGTTGCACAGTCTTGAATAATATTTCTGCTTGTTACAAAAGTGCTTTTTATCTTTTCTCAGCAGATGGAGCAGCCATTTAGTTTTTCATGTTCCATGTACAGTAGGTACACTTGTACTCTTTTGGCTTTCACAATAAAACAAACCAAAAAACATGTTTGATTTATTTCTTATGTTGTTTTAAAATGTGGTAACTATAATTATAAAATCTGTGCTTTAATGTACATTTATTTGATTTGTTCAACCAGTTTGAAATTATCTTTATTGTAGCTCTTATATTCACCAGAATGAATCTTCAAAACACATCCTTTCCTTTTTACTGCAAACTTTATTCCTCATCATTTTGATTTTCTCCTTCCAAGTTTTTTTTATGTTTTATTCTTATAACCATAAGTGTTTGATACTTGAACCAAAGGTAGGGAATGAAACCTTCATTTTCAAAATGTATTTGTTCTAATTGTTTTTGGTAAATTTCTCAGTCTGATGCTCGTTTGTCAGATTTAAGGTACCTTTTTGGGGTTAGGAAGAGGCAGTTATTAAAAATTACATTTAATTAAGCGTGTATGCCACCATTACATTTACTTTTTTATTGGTCTGTATTATTCTAATCTTACGTTTGCTTTAGTTGTGAGTAGAAAATTGTAAACAGGAGCTATTATTTAATAAATAAATAAATGAGATTTCCCTTTGGCGCAAATGCAGTATTTTTATTGTTAAATAAATGAACTCTATCATTTATAGCAATGGACCTGTGGTTTTAGATTGTTGAGCTAAAGTTGGGTGTTTTGGAGACGATGTCCGAGAGATTCGATTCAGAAAGTTCAATGAAGATAAGAGTGATTATATTGGTAGAATGTTGTCAAGGCTGAAGTCAAAGAGCAGAAGGCTGAGAGGGAGATAAAAAGATTTGTTGTGAAAGAGGACATGATGTTAGACAGGATGAGGAATAGCCAAAAAAGATGTTGGTATTTGATTTTCTCCTCTGTTTTACTTCAATATATCTTTGGGAAATTGACCTTAGTGGTACTAAAATTTTATACAATCCTTTATTTTGTGTTATTGTGATTTTTGTATCTTATTTATGAACAGAGAGAGATTGCATTTTATCTGCGTACGTTTGTGAACAAATACTGATCTGAGCTCGATTGTGTTCGTGCTAAAACAAATTATCTGATTTTAGTTTTGCTAAATACAAATACCTTCAATTGTACAAAAATATGGCAAGGCAAGGTAAATTACTTTGCATGGGCACATTCTGTGCAGTAAAAAGTAACAGCTCGAAATCAGAAATAACGACAAACAGAAAAATTGACAAGTTAAATTAAACATAAAGAGATCACATAAAGTGTCCTTAACTTTTATGTGCTCAACAAAAAACTGAAAGTTTTTAGCCTAGATTAAAAACACTTTCAGACTGTAGACCTGTGTCACGTCTTCAGGACGACTGAAAAACGGTTTCACCTTCTTTGGTCCCAACTCGTATAACCACCAGGAAGCATATAATTGAGACTCTCAGAGAAATGGGTTCATTCGCCATCTAACATGTCAGAGGTTTACTTTGGTGACAGTCAATGAAGGAACTTGAACACAACCAGAGGTGGTTTTGGTGGTAAACTGTGATCCTCTGCACATTGCTGTATTGCTATTTCTTTCTCTCTTTTTATTTACTACAACACACTAAGTGTTGTAGTAAATAAACATTGAAAGCCACTAAAATGCTGGTAAAAAAACTTTTTGTAAGATTTTGCCTTGGAATGGCAGATTTGTTATGTGCAGGTAGTTGTTTAGTTCTTTGTTATCAAGGCTGCTCTTCCCTGGGAGAGGTTTTTCTACAGCAGTTTTTATGGCTTTTGGAAATTTTCCAGTCTGAAGTGAGATGTTGAGTGGATACATAAACTGTGATAAGGAAATGCACAGCACAGATTGTGACAATCAACACTAATGTATACAAGTCGATGGACTCAGACTGCAGATTATCTCTGCAAATGTAATACACTATTTTGACCGCTAGATGACGACAGATAGCGATTGTTTGTTAAGCAAAGATGTTCTCCATCATGTGAGAACACAACATTTCCCACACAGCTGAGAAATTGTTCTTTAAATTTTTTGTACAGATTTAACAGACATAACCCCCTCCAAAAATAAATAAATAAATAAAATAAAATCAATGTAATCATTATAAGGTAAAGTGTATCAGGGTTTGCCTCTGCAAGAGAGACAGATAACATGTAACATTACTTTGCTTTATCTTTATTTATTTCAACAGCCGAATGTTTATTTTTTTTATATCACATCATTTAGTGGCAGTTATTTTATTTTACACCAGTGTTTTTCAGTAATATCCACTTAGAGAAAAATACACTATACTTTCAGACTAGAATATTTATTTATTTATATATTATCTTAATACTGTGATTTCTAACTTCACTCGAATGGTAATAATAATGCAACAGCAATTCTAAACATTAGATGGCGTTATGGTGAGTATTTTTTATAGTTTAAGACCGGCTGCGATTCATTAGGTCGTTCAAGACTGCTCAGTTCTGGTCAATACCGTGTCGGTCACCTGAACACACAACTGCTCTCCTCACTCTCACTGTTTGTGCTCCTCTGTCCTGTTTCTCGCGGGTGGATAGGGAGGGCGAGGAGATTTCTGTTGCTGTATTATTATAGTTATTGATAATATTTACTGATGATAATCAGATGTGAATGAGCTGAGCTCCTGTTAAACGTTGTGCAAACCTCTATGTTTAAACCGGGTTGCCCATTAACTTGAATTTGTGAACAACCACAACTTTAACAACACATTTCAGACTAAGATGGCTCAGCAGAAGTTTTCATTTAGAGCTAGAATAAAACTCTCGCTCTCATAAAGAGTGTGAAATCAAGTTGTTTTTTTTCCCCTCAAACAAGTATAAACAGGGTCATTAGTTACTTTAGGCTTTATGCTGTTAGTTTGAGTGTAGAGCGAACTGTTTGTTACTACCAGCACTGATGATTAATGCTTACTTTCTTGAAAAACCTTTGGTATATTGCTCACTGAATCCTGCTGCTCTACTTAGCTCTGTGATCACAGGAAAAAACATGGATTGGATCCAAGTGAAGTGGGCATGCTCTATGTAAGCAAGTGGAATAGATTGGATAGCTGTGGTCTGACAGGACTCTCCATCTAACGTTTTGGATTATAGGGAAACCAACAGATTTTAATCCATATCTGTGTTACCGATTATAGTTGTCATGCTTGTTTGTTTAAATTCACATTATGGTCCAATTATTTGTCAATTTGTCTGGGGTTTAGAGCCCCTAAAATAGGCCTAGTGACGGCACTGGTAAGTAGACAGATCCTGCAGCCTAACAGAAACAGTGCAAATACGATCCTGCTTAAATATGAAAACAGTGCCTGAGGACTTTCTTGTTGTGTTGTGTCTGTGAGGCAGAGTAACGTATTATAGGTTGGCTTTACTTGGTCGAATTACCCATCAGGAGGCGCTGCATTCCACCAGCAGGTTATTTTAACATCCTGAGGTGTAAAACTACTAAACTTTCACATTTTTTTTACATGTCCATACATTTGTCCTTGATAACATCACATAGGTTGAAAAATGCTAAAAAAACAACAACCCTGAAATAAATCATTTGTAAATGAATCAATGTGACTTAATAGTAGGACCCAATTCCTGGAGAAAGAACTAATTCCCATGGTTCATGGTCTTCGAAAGGAAACAGGCTGCATACAGGGTAATTACGGCGCATGATAATTTATTGGAATATCATGGAAAAGTCAATTTAGTGCAATACACAGACAGTATGTCAGATTGGTTTCCCTAATGAGTCACTAAACTGTCATCGTAAGAATTAAACTGAATATTGGTAAAGGGCCAAGACCTACTGGAAATTACCTCACAGTTAATGGGAAGCTTGTCACCAAAGGGAACCATGAAATACTATGTAATTTCTTTACATTCTTTAGTCTTTTTTTTCTGTCAGTCCAGGTTAGACACCTCGGACATCTGTGGTTTAGGAATGTGTTAAAACACTAGGACTGCAAACAGTGTAGCTGATGTTCTGAACACTTGTGTGTGTGTGTGTGGTGGTGCTTGTTGCTGTGACTCGTGGAGCTTTCCTTGAGTGGACTCTGCTTCTCACTCAGTTACTGGTGCACCTCTTTTTCTCCCACACCTTTTCCTTCTACAAACTTCTATAAACTTTCCTTGCGCTGATTTTCAGAGCTATGTGCAGCCAGTTGCAAGATTTCCTGTTGCTTATCTTCCTCGTAGAAGGTGTAAACTACTAGTGTACACAGCCAAGGTTATTGTGTAGGACAAAATACAATATTTTAACAAAAAACTTTCTTATCAAATATAATGAGCGAAACTTTGGATTTTAATAACCCAACAACTCATAATCATCTCAATTAAAAAAAATAAAACAATTTTATTAAACCCAGAAATATATATTCTATCTATACAAGAGCATACTAACTTTTGCATGATTTTCTGATGTATTGAGACGAGTGTTTGTGTAGAAGTGCAGCCACATAAAAGGTGTGGACTGTTTGAACCACAAAGGGCAATGTGAAATAAGTTGAAGTCAGCAGGAAATTGATATAATGTCCTCTGAAGTGTTTGTGCTTTGGTGGCTATGGGTCAAAGCCTCTGCTGTCATGTCACAGCTTTCCCATGACACCACACTGCCACCTGGAAGCACCTGAATAGCAAAGTGCTGGTCAGATGAGACAAAGAAACTAAAATCCTGACTTTTTTTGGTTGTTTTTCTATGTTAATCCTTTGATTTTATTTGTGTCTGAAAGGCTATATTATAACATATAACAACATATAATATAATATAATATAATATAATATAATATAATATAATATAATAAATATAATATAGTATAATATAATATAATATAATATAATATAATATAATATAAAAGCTTCTAACATTTCAGTTGTTAAAAAACTATCAGGAATAGTGTGACATATGTAGCCTTGAGTATATGTCGCACACATAAAACCTTCTTCAGTCTGGCTTCAAATACCTCTCTGTCAATAACTTAAGCCATTTCAGGATGTACCATTTCCAATGAGGAACTATATAAACATACTATAGATGCATATAGTCCACATTTTATCTGAACGGACACAGTTTCTTCCAGACCTTCATAAAAACGTTTTGACATGTTCATTTCGTTTGCTTGAATACAATGGATGTCTGCGGTTTCTAAAGACCCCAAATACATTTAAACTTTCGCACCCCAACGTTGTTTTCGAACTAATAATTAAGCTTGTTTGATGCATTACCATTACACTAAATACATTTTTAAAAAGTTCATCTGTAAATGGGATTCAGGGCGTTGACGAGTCCATGAGAAAATATGACCGGAACGACATAAACTGTCGTATCCAAAAGTATGATCAAAGCTGCGATCAGCTGGACGTACAGTATCATCACAGCTGCAGTTTGCTCTCGTCACTTGTACTCCAGCTCACGTCTTTATATTTTTAAGTGCCCTTTTCATGAGGAAGGGTTAACTTTTGGAAGAAAGAAATCTGCAGCTATTTCCTGTTAATATCTTTCCGTTGTTGGGCACTAATGAGGAGGAGTTGCCCCTTCACTTTCAAGAGGGCTTAGCAGCAGTTAGCAACAGCTCCAGGCTCCAGAACAATAATCGCACTTTAACTCAGCCTCACAATGACTCACACCGCTTAATTCTTCTTTTCAGTACCGCTGGTGGAACGCCAGAGGCAAAATTAATAGATGCTAATGGCTGCCTTCCATCAAAGCAGGGCAGGATCCAAATATGCAAGTAAGGCCTATTAATTAACATGTGGAGCGGGCGGGGGGTTTGGGGGATGCAGGATGGGGAGGCAGAAGGTGCACTGTGGTTCACATGGGCCTCTGCAGGGCAACCCATTCAGACTGGAGGCAGGGGGCCTTTGAGGGGCTTCCCGGGCCACAATTAGCAGCTCATGAATGGGCTGGCATTTGTCCTGCAGGTCCCAATGCTGTAGAGGAAGAGACAGGTCCAGGCCAAGTCCAGGACTGGTCCGGCCTGACACAAACATCTGGGTCTGGGCTCCACGGGCTGAACCAGACATCATTACGGTTGAACTTTATGTATGTTTTAAAACTGTGTGCGACGTTTGTGCTGCGACAGATTAAACCAAATCACACTAAGGCCAAATGAGAGCTCTAGCTCTGTTTTGATAAAGAGCCGGCATTATATTTCTTATATTTCTTTGAAAATAGTGAGTAAACATGCAACTTTAGAACCACTAATAATTGAATCACTCCTTAGAGTGGCGCCCCTAGTGGTTGGACACCAGCAAAACCAAAACTAAGTTTTATCAGATAGATACTTTATAAAGGCAGTTAAGTTATGTCATTTAGTGACTGTATTCTTCCCTGCACCTCAAGGACATGCTTAAATTCATAGATGTTTAACAGCAATGCATAACAGTCCTTGCAATTGAAGCAAAAGATAATCTAAGGTAATATCAACAATTTTTAGTAGCCTTTCTTAACAGTTTAGCGGACATTTGTCTGTTATTATAAAAAAAAAAAACAGGAGCTCCACGTGCATATGAAGCATATGTCTGTTTAATTAGCTTTTACAAATAATTATAATAATAAGATATTTGTATTAAAACAAATAGCAGAGGAAAAATACCTAAAACCATCACAACAATATATTTTAGACCTTCAGCTTGAAATAATGAAAATAAATAAGTTCCAAAATTTGTCATTGACTTTATTGAAATACAGTTTCAACTTTTAACAGGAATTTTGAAACTGTCCCTGATTGGTTCCAGATTTATTATTATTTTTATTATTATTATTATTATTATAAGATGGCTTGTTTTTTTGATTAGTGAGATTTCTTTATTAAAATCAGGCGATTTAAGAACCTTTAAGTGTAAAACAAAATATATATTTTAAGAAGTTGTTAAGTTGCTCCTCACCTGTGAGTGTCAAACTCGGACTTGGTCAATTGAAAAACGTAAACTTGAAATATGTTTAAGACTCATCATGTTCTACAATTTATTTTTTAAATTACATTTATTTGTTGTTTTGCTATATTACGTATATTGAGTTTAATTATCATAGTTTTATTTTATTAGATATTTTTCTATTCCTTTTATTTCTTTTAAGTTTTTCCAAATTCAGGTTTGTTTAACTTCCGGCTGAGGTGCTCGGAGTCAATTCTGACTAATGTGAAGTTAATTTGTCGACATTAGCCGCAACACAAGACTTTAACAAGGCAACAAGAACTGAAGCAGGAAATGGATCTGACCTTTGACCTGCAGGGTCACTGAGGGATGCACAGCGTCCTCTTGCTGTCTCTTTGCATCCAACTCTAAAACAACATTACATGAACTGAAACCTAAAATGTAAAGTCAGAATTATCTCTAAAAATTCAGCAATATAAAATCTAAAAATAAACAAAATAAAAAGATGTTTCTCAAAATCTAGATTTCCAGAAAAACTGAACCCATGATTGCACAAAACATAAAAAAGTAGAAAAACTTAATGTATTTGAGAGAGAGAGAGAGAGAGAGAGAGAGAGAGAGAGAGAGAGAGAGAGAGAGAGAGAGAGAGAGAGAGAGAGAGATCTGCAGATGACATACAGCAAAAACAGGAAAAAAGAGCAAAATATCAAAATCCTGACCAGAAAACTGAAGAAACACAAAATTAAAAAGGACAAAAGCAAACATAAATTAATAAAATCCTAGGGGAAAATTGGAAACAAAAAAAAAATGTTTTAACGAAAAACATAAATATATTAAAATATACAACAAAACAGAATGATCTTCAATTTTCACTCAAAAGCTCAAATAATAATAAATCTAAAAATGAATCAAATAAACAGGAACTCCTCACATTAGAGAAATAATTAAGATGTAAGACTGGCAACAAAAAAGCAAAAATCTCACATTGTTCTTTTACAGCTGAATAATCAGTCAGCTCTTTAAAATCAACTGAGATTGCTGATGGCTTTTTAATTAGCGCGCCTATTAATAATATTTGTTATGACCTCATATATTAATCATCCTCATCATCACTGTCAGTCATTATCATCATCACCTTTGACATCTTCCTCCTCCTCCTTCTCCTCCTCGTCAAACCCCATCAACAAAATGGCTGTGGCGCTCGCCGCGTCTGCGCATGCTCGCAGCACACCTCCGCCAGGTATGTGCGCTCGCAGAGACGCTCGGGGTTCATCGCACTGCAACGTGAGGCGGCGGCGGCGGCAGCAGGTCCGTGGAGACGCGCAACTGATCCGAGGCTGCCACGGCTGAGGCTGAGGCTCGAAACCAGAATCTGGATCAACTTTGGGACTTTGTGCTTCAGCTAGGAAAGGAAGAGAGAGGGAAGAAAGAGAGAAAACTTTAGCCGGTCATTGGAGCTCAAATCTGGGATTTTACGCACGGCTGGTGCGCGCAGGCAGAGTTATGGGGGATCTGGGAATCTGAAACCCCTCCAAGAGTCCGAGAGACTGGACTATCTGGACGCAGATAACTGAATATCTCCTTCATCCTCTAAGCTTCAACCATGTTTCAGCACAGCAGTAACAAGAAGTGCTTCACCATAGAGTCTCTGGTGGGGAAAGATGCCAGCGGCGGCCACAGTGGTGGCGGCGGCTCCGGGGATGAACCCATCCGGCCCACCGCGCT
This sequence comes from Orestias chungarensis, assembly GCA_032876305.1. Lineage (NCBI taxonomy): Eukaryota > Metazoa > Chordata > Actinopteri > Cyprinodontiformes > Cyprinodontidae > Orestias > Orestias chungarensis. Next base: position 2,428,728 of record JAVLVB010000433.1, on the reverse strand, counting down.
TCGCTTCCCGGATTCCCTGCACCCGGCGTCCGCCACCGGCCTGTTCGGCTCCTGCTTCCAGGGCGGCAGCGGGAGGACGCTGTTCTCGGCGGGCCCGGACGTGATGCTGCAGGAGATGGCTGGTCACCCGCAGAGCCCCGGCGGGCTGCCGTTGCACCCGCTGCAGATCCCACCGCAGAGCTTCTTCAGCGCGCAGCACCGGGACGCGCTCAGCTTTTACCCCTGGGTGCTCCGGAGCCGCTTCCTGAGTCACCGCTTCCAAGGTGAGCGAAAACTTTTTTCTTTGTCCTCTTTTGCCAAAACTTTGTCTCTGCTGAAATTCGGAGTTTCATTCACTCATTGGTAGAAATGAAGCATTAAACGCGTTTTCCTCCTTTTGAGTCTTCCTAACCGAACTACATAAAATTAAATCATATTTCCACAGGTTTGAATTAAGATGTTTTCTTTTCTTTTTCATGCATGCAGCTGGATTGCGTTCATCATAAGAGCATAAAATTATTATCAAT
>JAVLVB010000433.1:2409125-2428122 GCA_032876305.1 Orestias chungarensis | reverse complement strand
TATATATATATATATATATATATATATATATATATATATATATATATATATATATATATATATATATATATATATATATATATATATATATATATATATAATTTATTGATAACTTGTAGAAGGTGCTCCCAGGACATTTGCTACTGATCAGAAAGTGTTCCTGAACAAGCATTCAGAACAATTTTAAATAATTTCATGTTTAACTGTATTTTTATTTATTTTATTTGTGATTCATTCCTTTTTTTTACCCTAAAGCAAATATAAAACGCAGTTAACATAATTAAGAAAAGCCATCAATTGAGGGAATTAAAGATAAAATGCAGGCAACTGGATTTCTACGCTCATAAAGAATGTAAAATAAAAAAATAAAAAAAACCGTCCTATATATTAAACCAATTTAAAGAGAAGGCTAAAAAGCAAAAGCAACAAATAGAAACATTGTAATAATAATGATAATCATCATCATAATCATAATCATAATCATAGTCATAATAATAAATCAAGTTTGAATCGAAATGTAAAAAATGAAATCCTAATTATTTTGTAAAAATAAAATTTAATTAATTTAATTAAATTTTACATAATAATTGAATAGGTTTTTGCAGGACTTTTCTAATTATTCTTGTTTTCGTTTTATAAATAGCAAATACCTACACGTTTTAAAGAAATTTAAAAAAATAAATAAAATAATAATAATATTAATAACAAAATATCTGATGGGATAACTTTTTCATTCTTTAAAGTTCGAAGAAACAAACTTTCTGACTCCCAGTGAACCCATCGCAAACCTGCGCAGGGAGAGCCTCTCTGCTCTAAAATTCAGATTATTGGTTGTTTTGAGGCCATTTTTTTTCTCATATATTTCTTATTTGCTTCTCTTCTGAAAACTCCGTGTTTCATTTTTATTGAGGCTATTTATTATTGCATAATAAAAATTATTCAAAATAAACTTTATTTATTGATTAGAAATGTGTTTTTTTACATATAAAAAAATATTTAATACTTAGCTAGAAAAGAAATAAAGGTTTATATTTATATAATCTAGGAAATATTCATCCTATTTACTAGAATGAGACATAAACAAATAAATAAATAAAATCCATTTGAAAATGTGTTTATGAACTAAAAAATAAATAATTGTATTTCATCATGACCAACTTAAACATAAAATAAGTGAAACATTAAATAGCCTTTTAGCTTTTAGTTTTTTTGGTTTTAAATTAAATTCTTGCACTTCATGGTGCTGCATGTTCTCAAAATTTTTAAATATTGATAATCATTGTTTTCCCTACCTTGTTTTGTAGAGTTTTCCTATCCTTTAAAAAAAGTTTAAAAAAAAGTAAAAAAAAAACATTTCACATTTACAATTGACAATATATTGATCCTAAAATCACTTCTTTTTTTTCTCATTTCAATCCAACGTGTGCTCATTTAACTTCAGGAATATTGATCTGTAAAGAGAGTGAACTACTTTCAGGAGCGGATGGATGTGCATCTCAGTGATACGGCCTGTTTGTGGTGTTACCTGTCCTGGCCCCACTCAGGTGGTCCCATTAACCCTTTGTTGTTCTGCTCTTCTTCTGTCTGCTGCACCTCCTCTGGTGCATACACATCTTTCTTCATTATGTGGAAGCGGCTGACAGGCTCACTTTTCCTCACTTCTGTCTCAGCTCTTACTTCCTCTTACTGCTGTGCAAGATGGGAACAGATGAACGGTCTTTGACTTTGTTACTCTGTGAAACTCACAAAATGCAACAAACTTGCTTGTATTTTAGGTTTAACAGTCTTTGAGAACAACCTTTAAAGCAATAACTGTATGGGGTCTTTTTCTGATCGACTGTCTGGTTCTTATGTTGTCGTAAAGGAATTCTGGCCTCTTGATCCAGCTTTTCTTTGGTTAATTGATTTTGGAATTTTTTATTTTTTTCTACAAGGTCCAACCACATGTTGATATTGGGGAATGCTTATTTCCTTTTTTCAGCCATTCTGTAGTTGATTTGTCTTCCTGATGACCCAGTTTGGATCGAGCTTCTGGCCTATCGACAAGAGGCCTTACATTCGGTATACAGAGAAGTTTTCTTTCATATTAATGAGTGAAAACAGGACCAAATCATCACTCCTCCACTACTGTCCTTGATAGTTGATTCACGTTTCATACACTTAGGTCTGAAGACGATGTGATAATGAAGCTTTTGTGTGCTACTTTTTTGATTCATGCACTTTTAGAAACTATTGTATGACCAACTTTCCCAGTTGTGGTATGTCAGTTTGTAACATGTCAGCTCACTTGTGTGCTCCAGAGCAGTGAACTGCCAAAAGCTGGTCCTTTTATGGAGAAGCTCTTAGTTAATAAAGTCCATCATATTATAATATACTTTAATATACTCTAAGTCCATCATAGTATAAAATACTTTATCCTACTGTTATATTCCTCTTAATAAATCTTTCACCTTTCATGAAATGAAGCCCAGCTCCCCCTAATTATAATCTGAAACCAGATTTTGTTGCATTTGAGCAGATGCTGCTTATTAAAAGATACCAAAGCAGTAAAATAAAACTTTCACTCACAGCTTTCACATTTTGGTGAAGTTTTTTTTTCCCCAAAAAGTGATTTACACAATTTAATATTTTATGAGTAATCGATTTAAAAAAAAGTTTTTTTTTTTTTTTCAAAGTAACTGCAAAAAAGAAAAATAGCTGTGTTTTGTTTGTAAAAAATAAACAGCCATGGTTTGGGTTTCTTTTCCAGGAAATTACTTTTCTACTTTGTTTTTGCAATGAAAACTAAAGACTAATATCCCCTGATAGTGTCAATCTGCAAAAGCTTGTCTATCATTAGTTAAAATATTGCTATAGCTACCTATTTCTAATGTTTCAAAGTGTACATTTTTTTCAATTATAACATATTTGTTTTTTGTTAAAAAATACCTATTTGTTTTCTTTTTGTTAATATTTTTATTCATTTAAAATCAAAATTAAATTATTTAAATGCCTATTCCACTTCATCGAAGAAAATCTCCTTAAGCATTGTCTTATGCTTAATAAATCTAAATAAGTTAGTTAAAACACTGTTGGTAGGTAAAGTTTCTGGCTGAAAAGTGGATCAGCAGGAGAAATAAAGAAATTGACTCCCGTTCTCTGGATGACTGTTTTTTTTATTCATTAATTAAACTGTCATTAAAATAGCAGAAACAATGTAGTTTAAAACCAATGTAGTTAAATTTTCAACCATAAATCTAAATAAAAGTATATTAAACTGTGATAGTTGCCTCAAAAATCAGACACATAGGTCTCTGAGGTAAACAGAAGGTTTTGCCTTGCCCCAGTCTGCGCTGTGTTTCCACCTTCTGCAACTTCAGCTGCATGGAGGAACATTTTTAAATTTGCTGAGGGAGCTTTTTTTTCTTTTTTTACGTACCAGATAGAAGTGATTGATGAAGCATTAACCTGATAGAAACTGTGAGAGTTTATATGTGAAAAGAACAGGAGCACATTGTAACCTGCAGACTATTCCAATGCAGCAGGTGAAGGATAAGAATAAGCACATGCCTCATTTGGTTAACACAAACCATCAAGCATTTGTAGAAGCTACAAGGTTTTTATAGAAGGTCCAAGTTAAAGAGAAAACATGCTGCTAAAAAGCTGAAACATATATATGGCAATAATCTGGAGTTTATGTGTGAAGGCCAGAAGTTTCTCCTGAAGTTTCTCTATACTCATTCAGAGATGCCTTTCTTTTGTTCTCTGATGCTTTTTTGTAATTTATTGCATCTATGATTAAGCTCAATTCGGATTCATCATTTAACTCATACCTGAATTTTCATTGCTTCACCGTCCCTAAAGCTTCATCCAAGAAGGGGTTCTGCTAAATTTTGTATTGGAAACTAAATACTTAACTACATTTCTAATACACATGCATCATATCCATCTTAAAAAAAAAAAAATGTAATAGGATGTTTTAGCGCAAATGAATTGATATCGTTACGTTTTTTGTCTCTTCACTGCACAGGAGAGCTATAAGGTGCTAAAGCAGTTGAGCCAAAAACTTTCGAAACATCTCCAGCTACGTTTCCACTACTTAAAGCTTGATATTAAATACTCAAGCAGTTGTTACATTAAAGCATCATCTGATATTGAACAGGATTATTTGCAAACCATGACGGCCACTAGTCACGGCTCTCAATTTGCATGTGAATAATGCGGCTAGCATTGGATAAAAGGTGCCCAGGACGTGCCGGCTCTCCGCCCGCCATCATTGTCGCTCAGCCCGCTCTTTTGCGTAGAGCGCGACGACCGCCATGGATTGTTTTCAGCGGGCTAAAAAAGAACCCTAGCGCATATTTGTTTGTATGTAAAAATGTATTGATACATTTACGTGTGATTTCAATAAACGGTCGGTAACAAATAAAAAAGCAGTTGCTGCGTGTCGGTTTGGAGCGAAGAAACAAAGAGAAACCGTTTTAGCGTTGTCGTCACGCGCATCTTTCAACCTCTTCGCCTTACAAACAAATGAGGTTGGAGTTCGTAGAAAAAGGTGATATGAGATTCAACACCTCAGTAAAATATCACTAACCAAGATGGAAAAACGCAGAAACGATCTGCATGGAAATAAAGTCAATTCATGCTTTAACGAGCAGGTTTTAGAGAGCTTGTGTTGGCAAAGCTCAAGCTAATAAAACTGGTTTTCCTTTATGTAAGGTCTGCACACAACATCAACTAAAACTTGGCTTCCTTACTTAAAAAAAGTATATATTTGGTTAGAAAAATGGCCAGAAATATACATTTGACAAACATGAATTGCAAACCTACAGCTTTGAATATTACAGATTAAAAAAAAAAGGATTATCTTTTTAACTGTTTTTGAAACTGATTTCCTTCACAGGTTTTTGATTTATTTAGTTTTTGAATTTCTAAATGCAGACATTTCTTCAGCATCTCTCAGATTAAGACCCCGACAGTTGATTTTAAGGTTAAGACCACATACTTATTATTATTTTAGAGTCATGTCAGGAGCCCCATAGCATTTATTCTCTTTCAGTACAAGTGATCAGGAAACAGACTGGCTTCAAATTCTCTTTTTGTTCCTTTACATTGATAACATAATTGGCACATATGTCTATTGTGTGATTTTTAGATGTAAACAGATACAGATTATTTTAAATGCTAAACACAAAAAACCTTCCAATAGAGGGTAAACATATAATTTCAGAGTCCTTCTAGTTTCGGCTGCAGAAATTAAACCCACAGAGCAACAGGATCTCAAACCAAAGCTCCAGCATATGAACAAAACCATCCAAGTTTATCCTTATTTTGAAGATTTTTATGTTTGTTGGTGAGCACTCCAATTTGAATCTGCGGCTCAATTCCTGATTCCTGTTGCTAATGTCAAACAGACGAGGTGTTTGTTAAGATTAGGCAGAGTAAATAGACGCACAGGCATGTTGCAACAACTGGGACTTCTGCAGCTTCTGAACAGAAACACAATAAGAAAACGCAAGAAGGGATCAGTGCATGTCTTGGAAAGATGAAGTATGTTTATAAGAAAATCTTTCTTAAGATAATTTGAAAGATTCCTGTTTCTATAAGTTGCTCAGTTGAAATCAATTTAGGCCTCATAACATTTAAGACTTTTGTTTTTACTTCCACCTTTTTTTGATGATAAGGAGCTACTGATTTTATACATAAATTATTGTATTGTATTGTATTATCTTTAAAAAAAGGTTTATCAAAATTAAACACACTATTACAATATATATATTTACCAGCACTTTCAAAACACTTGATAGGTTTGTTACACATTTAGTCTTAATGTTGTTTATGATAATTGTAGCATACAGATTATAAAAACCTTCGATTTGGTTTGCTGAAGCCAAAAGGGCCCCTTTAGACACAGACACTCCGGGAACTAATTTGAAATAAACAGGAGCAATTGTAAACAATTACACTTAAAGGGAGCCAAAATGTTATCATCCTCTCAGTCAGTTCATCTGATCAAGTTACAAATATGACACTGAAGCACCTGAGGTAAAACAAATCTCTAAAAGTTTTACGTGAGATTTGACTTCTGGGTCTTGAAGTATTTAGAGTCATAATGAAAAGATAGTACAGCCCTTTCTACTTTCTAGCTTGGTACATGTTATTTATTTATCCAGATTTCTTTGGAACTTACCTTTTTACATTTGAACTTTATTTTTGTTTATTACAGTCAGGTTATGTCTCTGCTTCAGCAGATCTAAAATAACAGGCAGGACTCTTTACAACCTGATGTTGGTCCTTCCTCTCAACCTTTCATTTATATTCTTATTATTACATTATGTAGCAAACACGGGTCATTAAAATGAATTTAGTTTTGCATAGTTTTCTATAAAATTTTTTGTTAGTTAGCCGTAAATTCTGCCTTTCTGGTTGAAACCAAATGCTCATCAGCCTGACGTAAAGACAGAGGGACAAAACTTTTTTTAATTAATAAAAACATAAAAAGAGGACGTTAAGCTTCACTGCCCATTAGAAACCCATCATTGCACATGCCATTGAGTGTGGGTCTTAATTTACATATTTTCTTGTATTTCTTTTATTTTTGTTCCCCCTCAAGGCTCCATTAGATAAATGTTAGTCCTCTGCCGAATGACAATTAAAGAACTAAATTGAATATGTATAGTTATAACTGACACATTTTTCGTACTGTTTTTCAGGGGAGGACAGCAGTCCAGAAAACTTGTTGCTTCATGGTCCATTCTCCAGGAAACCCAAACGGATCCGGACGGCCTTCTCGCCTTCTCAGCTGCTGCGCTTGGAACGGGCCTTTGAGAAAAACCATTACGTAGTCGGGGCCGAGAGGAAGCAGTTGGCCAGTGGGCTGTGCTTGACCGAAACACAGGTGAGACGTCCCTGAATATGGAGGGAGACGATCAGGTGAAGGCATGATGGGAACATTTAGACAAGATGTTTGTTATAGACTGAACTCAGATAACAAAATGTTCCTTTTATAATTATTGTGTAATTTTATTTAGACTTTGGCTGCTTCTGACCTTTAGGTTCTATGTTACTGGCAAAATATCACAGAAACAACCGGTTACCATTTTTGGAGTTGAATACAGCTTACATGGTTCGACTGACACAAAATAAGCCTTTAGTTCCAAGTAAAAGTTTCCCAAAGAGATGTAAGACAAAAACTTGTGAGCATAATGCTTTGCCATACATCTAAACCACTATAAATATGACTAATGTCTATCAGTTCTGCTTACTGAGACTTGCCTAATTTGGCCTTCTATGTGAAGAGTTAACGTTCCAAGGGAGAATCCTTGTTCTTCTGTAATTAATTTTTGGTGACATGTTGGATATTAGAATCCGGTTTGAATCATGATGGATGGAGATCTGTTTTTATCTTATTATTGCGTGGACTACATGCAGGTTCACTAACCATTGTTTCTGCACTTGTTGCTTTTTGGGAATGGACACCTGGCTGTCAGGTTTCCAGAAACACTGGTGCAAAGTTTGATTTTGATTGCTGAGACACTTTATTCTCACCTTTTGGAACAATTGCTCCATCTTGCGTGAAAGCCCAAAGGTCAGCAACATGTTTAATCTGGATTTTTAGAATAAATTCTTGTAATATTCGTTTTTTGATGTTTGCTGGTCTCTGAAATATTGTTGTATGTGACATAATTTAAAGAAGCAATACGTTTGGGCAGATTTGACCTGCTTTTTATATAAAATGTAAATTCATTCAACCGCTTGATCCACCTGGAGAGTTTCAAGAACAAAGTTTGTGTTTTGTAGAAATCGTTGGGGATGATGGAAGCAGATCAATGTAGTTTTAATAACAGAGATGTTAAACAGATTTTTTACCACTAACAATAGACCAGACCTGGACTCCTGTTGCAAATTTGTGTCAAACCACCACAAAATATACCACTTATATCTCTTGACGCATTATTAGTGCATACCAACAATCATATCTATCAGTTTGATCTATTATGTGTTGGCAAGATTCAAATAACCTAACCTAGTGTACTTTAAAAATCAAATCTGTAGAAACACAAAGAATAGACTTTTTTACAGAAATGAAAATATTTTCAGGCCTAGATTAAAATTGCATTCTTTTCTTTACTGTTTGGTTTCCTGTTGAAAGTTTTCCCACTCTGGGTTTAATTTTAAATTTGCAGGAAGTTAACTCGCACCTGCTACCTCGCTAAGCTGGGTTTTTAGTTGTGACGTCCGATTGTGTTATTAAGTTCTGAGGAATGCTGAGTAAAGGATTTGTCAGCAAACTCCTCCTTTTCTCGAGGTGTTTTTTGTCATCGAGCCGGCGTGGTGGTTGGAATCCTGACGCCAGTGAAACGACATGATTCATAAATCATGAGCTTATTTCACAACAGCAGACAGGAAGAGAGGGACGCTACTCTACCAGTCGGTTGCCAGAAGCGGTTATTAATCACTCATAAATTACAGCTTTGTGCAATCAGAGCACCTTTAAAGGCAGTCATGATCAAGTGATCAACGTTCCTGCGGGATATCCTAGGGCTGGGTTCCAAAAAAGTGGCAATACAATTTTAATTCTTACTGCTAGGGGGCCACGAGGGGCCCCGGAGGGAAAAAAATTGACTCGAGACTTGTATATATTTATTCAGTGATGTTAGTTTTCATACGAACCATCTGAATCACCATTGTTGTAGTGAGGGTTTACATGAAGAGAGGAAAATGTTGGTGCTATAGATAAGTTAGTGTGTGTGAGTTATCCAGCCACATTAGAATGACATTAATTCAAATGACATCAAGTATGTTGTAGCACAGAAACAATCACAACATACAGGACACCAGCCTGCTTGGACCATTGCTTTAAGTGGGAAATAATGTGACATTTATACATTTTTGATTCGTTCTAAATACCAAGAAAAACTATTCTAACTCATTATGCCTTTAGGATTAGATTAAGATCCTTTTTAGTTCACAAACAGATTAAAAAACCTTTTAGACTTAGGCTGCATAACTGCAAATAACTCCCCAATCAGGGTTTTTCATAAACTGTAGTAAATTACACAGGTGATTTCCTTCATGCATTCAACATCCTGGATGTTAGGAATATGTGGGAGCACACCTCTGTCTTGAAATTGGCCCAGCTCTCGCAGTTCTATAATGCGTATCAAGCCCTGTGTATGTGCAAAGATGTTTTTACTGCTATATGTGGCAGATTGGGTTTCATAATATACTAGTGATTAGTGCTGCTGTCTTAGAATATGGCTGTGTGTATCCAGTTCTTCTCAGTATTTCATACTATTCTAAGTATGTGTTACATAATTGCTAACTTGAAATTGTCCTTAAGGTTCTTGCATGGTTGCATGTCACTATATATGATGAAATGTGTAACCTGCCTGACAAATACTGAAGACCTGAAATGAACCTAGGCTCTGAGCCCCTTATTATGAGTTATAGTCTTGCTTTGAAACGATGAAACACCATCATTTCTTTTAATCTATTTATTAGCAGCATAAGAGAATGGAGGTCAATGGATGTTTTTTGTTTTTTTTGTTTTTTTGTGTTACAAAACATGCCCGTGTGTGGTTTTTACATCCGTAATGTTCTCCCTCTTGTGCCAGAGCAGCAGAGGTTTGTCAGATGGGTAATATCTCTCCAAATATATTACACATTTATTTAAATGGTCTGTATTTGCAGCCGTACAGAAGCCACACTACAGGAACATGATCCATTTTCGATTTACAGTTTGTACTAATAATAAGTGTATGTATTTTATTATGTTCTTCTCAATGTGTGTTAATGTGTCTATGCGTCACTACACCATACACAACTGTTGTCTGACAAGGAAGGATTATTAATGGATTACCTTAAATAATCAGAGCAATTATTTTTCTTCACTCCAAGGAATAAGCTTTACTTGAGTTCCTAGGTGTAAGTTGTGGTAAATGTATCAAATGTTTGAAGGTAACTTGAGTACCCAACCTGTGGATCTAGAGGAGATCTCTGAAAGATTGAGCAACGATCTTTTCGGAGCCAGCTCAGCAGGTTTAAACGGCACCGCATGTCATGGTCGTGTTTTATTAGCGAAAGAGGTCTTAAATCTCTAAGTGCCTCTCACACATTCATTCCTATCAGTGACAGCATCACAGCTTGTTGTGGTTGCGGCTGGTAGCTGCGTGAAGGTTTCCAAATAGCTTCTCATTGTTCTCTGGCATGTTTGCAGTTACTCAAAACCACTTCTGTGCTTTAAATACCCAAAACAAAGTATAGGTTTTGTGGGTCCCAGGTAATTTTCATTTCTGATCAAACGGCACGTATTTAGTTGAAATCTGTCAGAGCTCAAGATGAATTAACACATGTTTCATGCCTGTAATGAATTTATGACATGAGGCATTCTTAGACATGAAAACGATACAGTTAATTAGCTAAATTCTTGATAACAGACTTTAAATCATCAGATCTAAACTGCAGGAGCACCAAAAGCAGAGTAAATCCTCTATTAGAACTTTTCTTTTAGAAACAAAATTAGTCATGCAATGTATCTGAGGTGTTGGAAAGTGGAAGAATCATGTTTAACTCAATTGATTCATAAAAATGTAAAAATACTTTAATTTTTCTTGTGTTATTTGAAACAAAGTTCTATTTTTCAGTAAAATCATCCTTTGCAGCAACAATTTTAAGTTTTTTAGTGTCTGGTTTTAATAATGGCCCATATTCCGGCAAATTTTGGTTTAATTTTTTTAAACACTGCTTCATTTTATGGGTCGTCGATCTGTTTCTACACAGCTTCCGCAAGGTCCCACCACAGATTCAAATCAAGTTAAAGTCTGTGCTGTGACTTAGCCATTGCAGAACCTTGATTCTGCGCTGTTTGTGATCCTATTACTTTTGAGTAATATATTATTTTACTCAAGCTTTATCTGTAAGGCTGTAGCTCCACTTTAGCACCACATTTCACTTCACAAATACCATATTTTGGAATAAAGAAGAGTTTGTGTTCGACTTGTTGGCTGCAAAATGGACACAAATATACAGATGCACCTTTGAAAATCAAAATGCTTTTGTATTGTTAATTTTAAAACAGAAGGGTCTCTTTCTTTCAATCTCTCATTTTGGTCCCTCTCTTTCTGGTACTTCTGTAGAATAAAGTTTTTCCTTTGATCAATTAAACATTTTGATGCTGGGATTTAGTGGTTTGGTAAAACTAAACAAACAAAAAAAAAACACTGTAATAATTGTAGTTAAGGACAGCAGACCTTTTCAACATCTGAACTCAACACAAACCTTGTATCCTGATATGGCTCTGTGTGTGTCTGCAGGTGAAGGTGTGGTTTCAGAACCGCCGGACAAAGCACAAGCGTCAGAAGTTGGAGGAAGAAACTCCAGAAGCTCAGCAGAAGAGGAAGGGCAGCCAACACGTCAGCCGCTGGAGAGTGGCAACGCAGCAGGCTGGCAGCGAGGACGTGGATGTCATCAGCGATGACTAGACTACAGCTGTCACTACACCATTACACACACACACACACACACACACACACACACACACACACACACACACACACACACACACACACACATACACACATACACACAAAAGACATCAGGACACTTGAAGAGTAGGACCGGACCAGAAACTGCAATTAAGTTAAATCTAAAATCTAAAATGAGCTTATTCCAACCATGTAGTGATTTATTAGAGTAAGATGTGTTTATTGTAAAGTTTAGTTCCAAGAAACAGAACTGAGCGGCCACTTTACATATAGTGTGTTGATGAGTGTTTTCCAGTCAGTGAGCATTTGCTGATGATGCTGCAGGCTTGACTCAATACGAAGTTAACACCAAGATTTCCAGTTTTCCACTCAGTGTCCAAACATTTCTCACATTTATCTTGAATCCTTGTTGCTTCTCGTTCAGCCACGGCCTGAAACCAAGACACAAACCATGCGATAAACATTAGTGCTGCTTTTAGTACTGCACCTATTGCTTTAGTTTCAACTTTTCCAACCTTCACAGATGCATTTGCTTGCTTATTCGCACAATAACTAAAGATATAATCAACATGTACTTCATTCTGCATAAAATCAGAATAAGCGGAAGTGAAACAAAGCAGAGTAGAACCAACAATCTGCAAATTGTAGTAATGATTCGTAATTTTAAGCAGGTTTTACATCTAATCCCATTTAATAAGTTCTTTTTCTCTACAAGTTTAGGCTTTTTAGCAGTCTCCTTGGTCCAACCTAAAACAAGAGTCTTGTCTAGCATTACTACGAAACTGGGAACCAAGTCTATTTTATATCTACTCCGCTATGGGAAATTAACAGAGTCAATTTAAAAGATAAGATTGTAAAAATGTATTTGACAAACTAGGAAAATCTATATGTATTAAAATTAGTGAACCAAGTACTGCGTTATCAGGAGCAGTGGCATTTTTAAAACCCTTTTCACTGTAACTCTTTTCACAAATCACAGAGTAAAACTGAACACACACATAAACATACATGCACACACCTATATGCACATAGATGCTGACGGCTTTTATTTCTATGGACTAACAAATGGACAATGAACCTTCCTCTTCTGGACAATGAAAACGGAAAAGAAGAACATGTAGTTGTTTTTCTTAGGAAAAAAAAAAGAAAACGTTCTGTCAGATTTGGAATGACAAGGTTTTGATGCTTCCAAGAGGCAGAAAAGAGAGAAAAAAGACTCTGGTCCTGGTGCCAAACAAAGAATCTCCAGAAAATATTACTAATAATAACACAAAAAAAAATGTTTGAAGCTGCTGGGTTGCAGGTTTCTGAACCGGCTGTTTCTTCAGCAGAGGAAGGACATTTTCTCGACCATTTTCCTGTGAGATTCTTGAGAGTCCAGACCGAAGGTGTTTGGAGCAAGGCTGCTTTCACAATTCTCAAAAAGAAAGATCTTGAACCTATTGCTCTGCTCACAATTTTCAACAGGATTGCAGATGATTAGCTGTATGTTTTCCCAACATTATATCCAATAAAAGCAACTCAAACAAACATTTTATTTTTTTTTTACCTTATACCGTTTCACCGTGTGAAACTAAATTGAGAAGGCAAGTTGGTTCATTGGTGTGAAGACAGTGTACAGAGGTTCTGGATTGAAGGGATCCACACAGTGAGCTGACAATTTTCGCCCTCTTTGTAGGAAAGTGTTGCTTATGTGCGAAGCAAGTTGAGCTCTTAGAAGTGGGTAAAGGATGTTCTCCAAAAGTACTGCAATCCAACCACTTTCATTCAAACTGTATTAATCATGAAGGGATCATTTAATTTGAAACATTAACTGAAACGAACCCGCACAAACTTTTATGGAATATGTTGAGCAACACCGACAGATGAATTTTCTAAACTCTAAACTGGAGGAAGCTGTAATTTCCTCTCGGTGTTGCCTCAGCTGTTGCTGTCTAAATGCAAACGCATCATGTCTCAAAACCTTTCGATTGTTTTTTTTTTTTTTTTTTTTAAACTGAGGACTATTTCAGCAGCTCTTGTTTTCCTCACCAACAGAAAAATAAAAATCTGGTAAGCCAAGCTTTGTTTGAGGTAATTATGTAAGAGAAACCTGACTTATGTATAATAGAAAAAAACAAAACAATAAACAATCTCAAACAGTATGCAGGAAAACGCAGCTTTTTTTTATTTTGTTTGTTTCAAAACACTGCAGCAGCAGCAGCAGGTACAGAAACCAGCAGGATCTCAGATCAGTTTTTTTTTATCGGGCAGAATATTGGTATTTATGTAAAAACTGGATGAAAAAAAAGTATTCTATGCATCTAATGTGTGTACATAATAATGATAATATTATTATTGACGATGATGTGTTTCTGTTCTTCTCTGCATCAGTTCATCAGTTAGTTTCTTCCATCTGGACAGATTTACTTCATCCTCCCCACATGTAGCACTTCTTCCTACTGTACTACTACTTAGCCAGATCTATTTTTTCATCGTTTTAGAACTGAATGCTCTCACTGTACAACCAGCTTTCTATGAGAAGGTGAAACGAGCTTCGTACTCCCTGTGCTCAGTTTAGAGGGGAAAAAAATGAATAAAAAGAATAAAATAAGGAATAGCTGAAAGTTTTTTTTCTTTTTTTTTTCGGTTTGTGTTTTGAAATTAGGAATTATATAATCTAGTTTAACTTTTAACACGTTTCCCTGGGGTTATATTGCTATTTATTGATGAACGTTTAACACTAAAAAGCAACTTAACACAATCTTTTTTAATAAAAACATAAAACATGTGTTTTCTCTGTTGTATTCATTATTGTTTATTTACTTTTCAAAACCGTTCAATCCCTGATGGGATCACATGTTCAATTTATAACAGTATCAATATCTGTATTTATTTTAATTTCATTTTATTCTATATATTTCTTTGTTAATTTAAATATTCTAGTTATTTTAGTCAAAGAAAATGTAGTCCATTTTTTTAATTATTATAAATAATAATAAAAAATCATATATATATACGTTTTAACAAACCAACACGGGTAAAGGCAGGGAAACATTCTGAGCAGAGACCTGATGAGCGCAGATGTGCAGCGGATTTTATTTAGTTCTCTCTGCGGGACGCGGCTGATCTGCTGCGGCGTGTTCGGCCTGCAGCTCGACCCACAGCCGCCGGGCTGCGGCCTCTGTCGGCCTCAGTTTATTTGAACCCCGTCCACCGGACGGTTCAAGGACGTAAATATGCACACAATTCATTGGGTGGCAGCTAACATGATGAAAAAGATTATTGGTGATTTTCTACCTAGAAAATACACAACAATATGAAAGGAAAGCTGCATCTGAAATTGTCTGATAAAGGACACTACTATTAATAGCAGAGTACATTTCATTTAGTCGATTTTGTTTATTGTCTCCAGAAGTAGTTGGTCAGATGGGGATAACTAAAAATCTTGAGGCGGAAAAGTAAAATATAAATATGTGATGCAATTTTAATTATATATTTTTTTCTTTTAAATCTGGATTCCATTCAAAATTAAAAAAGAAAAATCTTGAAAATCTAGCTAATGTTTCTCAGTAGTCATATTCCAAAACTCTGAAGTAAATATTTAAAAAAAACTTTTTATTACCTTTGGGGTATTGTATCGACACTAGCTCTTATTTTCACCTATAATCTTTTTTGTGATTTGTGGTAGAGGCCAGGAATAAGCATCATACATTCAATTAAGGCACTATGAGGGACAAAATAAAACATATCAAATTAAGTAAGTCAATCTATTAACAGATTTTACAACCTACACATTAATATTTCTCATAAAGCTTCACATACAAATTATCATAAGAAAGTCTGGCTGGGTTTTATTCATTAACAAATAATAAGAAAGAGAAAATAGAATCAAGGAGCAGAATAATAAATACATGAACATTATTAGTTAAACCTACTCTAGACAGGAAAATATTCAAATTTGGGGTCATTGGACAGTTTTGAGAGGTAAGCTACTGAGTGAAACTCTCCCTAAATGGAAAAAAAAAATACTTTTGGAGAATTATAAAGATCATAATACATTAACATGGTTTAACCTGCCACAGGTTTAGCTTGGTGCAACATTTGTTATTGTACTTTGTACATTAATAATTTGTATCATCCCATTGCAACATTTTAGTGCAACATTAACTAGAAAACATACATAGCAATTGTGGGATTTATTCAAGATCAACTTTAAATATTCAGGTTCTATGCACCCTTTGTAAAGTACAGGTTCAAGTAGTAATAGCTTATATCAAGGTAAATCTGTGGAAAAAGAAATGTCTGGTTTCTTCATAGATACCTACACTGAACTTCAGTCTGTCGTAACATGTTTAGTTAAGGCTTTGTTAATGTGAAAAACAATTATTTATTCTTTTTGTAAGACCCACTGTGATTGAATAAAACTGACTGGACCAGGACTACAGTAATGCTCCTTCCTATTATTTAGGGACTTTGGTATTTAATACTGGTCAAGTCAAGTAAAGAAGCTTTTATTTTTATTCCCGTCTGAGTACAGGTACACAGGGTAATGAACAACAATACTAAACAATAGACAACAAAATGCAACATACAACAGAACTGAAGAAACTAAAATCACTACAATAAATACAGTTGACATCAGACAATTTAAGACAAGACAGTGCAGTACCGTTAGGGTATAATCTAAAGTGAGTGGAGAGAATAAGGTGCAGAGATATAACATATAGAACATACATTATCATAGCAGTTACTGAGGTAGAAATTTAAAGTTCTTATAGAATGGAGTGAGCAGCAAATATGGCTGATAGGTATGGAAATAATTCAGTCTCTGTGTGTTGAGTGAGTGTGTGTGTATATAGAGATGGGTGGGTTCGGTACAGTTCCGTTTAGTTCAGTATGTGGTGGTGGGGAGGGGTGGTGTGGTTGGTCCCTAAATCAGCTTCCTACTTTCCATGGTATTTCCTGAAGCACTCAATCCAGTTCCCCGTGTTGATTGGCCATCTCAAACAGGGGCATTCATTAGAAATCTCCTTGCATGGTCCATTGGCCTTGTGCCAAACCTTTGCATGAGAAACTGGGCCACAATACGTGAGAACGAGAGCCAATCAATGGTTCCTCCCATAACACATTTGAAAAGGTAATTGCTATTTACAAGTGCGCTGTTGATATGAAAATATGGGCCACCGCCACTTCTTGGACCTTGTTGTGATGCTGTATATTGAGGCATGTTTGTCATGTAGGCCTACACCCCCATGTGCGTATTATGCTGCTATATTTTGTCGGGCTCATCACCTAAATCTACCAATTCAAGAGCCACATTTAAAGTTTAAATAAAAGAAAAAGAAGAAGACGAAAGTTAGACACTGCACAAATACTGTATATAAATCTACTAATGCATACACCTATGAAGGCAAGGCAAGGCAAGTTTATTTGTATAGCACATTTTCGTGTACAAGACAATTCAAAGTGCTTTACATAAGAAAAAAGATCGGAAAATGAAACAATAAAATCAGTTTTGAATTTAAAAGAAATAAAATAAAAATAAAATAATAATAATAGTACTCAGTTGCTATATGCACAGTTAAATAAGTCTGTGTTCAGCCTGGATTTAAACAACAGCAGAGTTGAAACCTGTCTAACCTCTTCAGGAAGACTGTTTCAGATTTTAGGAGCATAAAACTGGACTGAAGCCTCCCCTTGTTTGGTCCTGACTCTGGGCATCAGCAGGAGGCCACTACCTGAGGTTCTCAGAGTCCTGGCTGGTTCATATGGCTGTAACATGTCAGATATGTACTTTGGGGCTGAACCATGAAGAGACTTGTACACAACCAAGGCTGTTTTAAAATCTATTCTTTGAGTGACAGGAAGCCAGTGCAGAGACTTGAGCACTGGACTAATGTGGTCATTTTTCCTGGTTTTGGTCAGAACTCGAGCAGCAGCATTCTGGATGTTCTGAAGCTGTCTTAAGGCCCGTTTATAAAGCCCAGTTAGCAGGCCATTACAGTAGTCTAACCTGCTAGAGATAAAAGCATGGATAAGTCTTTCTAGGTCTGGTTTAGAGACTATTCCTCTGATTCTGGCAATGTTTTTAAGATGGTAAAAGGCTGCTGATGTTACTGATTTAATGTGCCTGTTGAAGTTCAGGTCCGAATCGAGTATTACCCCAAGATTTCTGACCTAATGTTAAGGTTCCAGAGAGAGAGTCAGAAGGTAACTAATGACACTTTCTCTTTGTTTCTGTGGGCCACAGACAAAGATTTCAGTTTTGTCTGAGTTTAACTGGAGGAAGTTGTTCTGCATCCACAGACTGATCTGTTCAGTACAGTGACACAATAAATCAACAGGCCCATGTTCTCCTGCTGTCAGCGACTCGTACATCTGAGTGTCATCAGCATAGTTGTGGTAGGACAAATCATGGTTGCGTATTAGCTGGCCCAATGGAAGCATGTACAGATTGAATAAAAGGGGTCCCAGGATCGACCCCTGGGGAACCCCACAGGTCACACCCATTCGGTCGGAGACACAGTTCCCAATTTGAATAAAGTAACACCTGTCCTCAAGGTAGGACTTGAAACAGTTTAGAGCCATACCCGTGATTCCCACCCAGTCTTTTAACCTCTGTAATAAAATCACATTGTCAACTGTATCAAAGGCGGCGGTCAGGTCCAGCAGAACTAGTACAGAGACTTTGCCTGCATCTGAGTTTAGGCGGATGTCGTTTGTCACCTTGATCAGAGCTGTCTCAGTGCTGTGGTGGGGTCTAAAGCCTGACTGGAAAGCATCAAACACATTGTTAGACAGGAGAAAGTCACTCAGCTGTTGGTATACAACTTTTTCCAGCACTTTTCCTAAGAATGGCAGGTTTGATATGGGCCGATAGTTGTTCAGTACTATGGCATCCAGACTGCTCTTCTTTAGGAGAGGCTTAATGACAGCAGTTTTCAAGGCCTTTGGGAATATTCCAGTCTGAAGTGAGATATTGACTAATTGAGCGAGTTGTGGAAGCAAACTGCTCAGCACAGACTTTAGGAATCTAGTGGGTAACTCATCCAGGCAGCAAGTAGATGGACTAAGGCTGCAGATGATCTCTTCAACTGTTTTATCGTAAACAGGTGTGAAGTGTGTCAGCTCCATATGTCTAACTGGGGGTAGAGGAGCTATGTCTGTTGTGGAAACAATTGCATTTTTAATGCCTTGAACTTTGTCATTAATGAATACTGCAAACTCCTGACATTTAGATGTAGAAATCACTTCCAAGGGGATAGAGACTGGAAGGTTTGTTAATCTGCTCACTGTAGCAAACAGGACACGAGAGTTGTTTCCGCAGTTTTTGATGATTTCTGAAAAATCTCTCTCTCTGGTTCTACGCAAAGTCTGGTTGAACACACACAACTTTTCTTTGTAGATTTCAAAATTAATCTGGAGCTTTGACTTACGCCATTTCCGTTCGGCTCTCCGGCACTCCCTTTTCTGTGCCCTGACCGAGACCTCTTTTCTCCATGGTGCCTTTTGTGTACTTTTAACCATTTTAACCTTGACAGGAGCAATGG
>JAVLVB010000433.1:2378567-2402168 GCA_032876305.1 Orestias chungarensis | reverse complement strand
GGAAGAGACTTCATCCTGGTGATCAAGTGGAGAACTAGATTTCTGTAGTGGTGCGAATCTGTTCTGTAGTGGGATAGTTGTTTGAGGAGGAGGAAGCTTCATTTTTGGTTTCCCACTGACAGCTGTCCAAGTCTGTGTCCTGCGAACGACTGGAGTCGAGGAGGATTTTGGTCTCGTCGGTAGTGCAGGCCAGCCGGTCTCATCGCAGATATCACCAGACAGGGCTGGTTCTCTCTTCTTCCTCTGAGATGACTTACTCTTCGGTTTAGCGCCGAGCGCATTCCAGACATTACTTGTCTTGTTATTCAAAGCAACATCCTCTTGTTTGTGGTTGTCCTTGCCCGTGCTGATTAGCTGACGGGTAGAAGCATCATGTCCAGTAAGAGGTAGAGTTGTATCGTAATCGGCATTTATTTCCCCATTTACTTCTAGTCGTTGGATTTTGGTTTCCAGCATGTTGAGTTTCTGAAGGAGATTAGCGTAGTCATCCTCAGAAAAAGAAAAAGGAGGCATCTTGCTGATGGATTTATCGGTTTTAAAGATGATATGCAGGGAGTAGCTCCAAAAAGAATTAAAAAATAAATAAATAAAAAATAAAAAAGAATGAAAAAACACAAAACGCAGAGCTGAAGCAGGACAGATAAGGGGAAAATCAGGAGACTGAGAGAAAGCGTCCGCCTCCGTCGAGAGCAAAGCAAGAAATCTGAGTATGAATATGAATATGCTATCCCACTGGTCTCTATTGAAACCATTAACTTTTACTCATTCAACATAAATACCAAACTAATATATGGAAATGTGTAGATAACTAGATACCTTGCAGGGTGTTTGCACCAAAAATCTTATTTCGTCATACCTTACCTGCCTCTTCTTTGGGTATTTTGATACAGCGCTCATCACTGCCTACGTTCCATCAAAACATTGTATTATTTCTTTATTCTCTGAACACTAACTAAATGGTTACTTTGCAACATTTCTGGAGCCTTATGGAGAAAAATACATTTTGTGGTCCTACTTGAGCTTCATCATTCCACACAGCAAACACAACCTAAAACATTAAAAGCAGGTGAACAGGGAGCATAAGTGAAAAGCTGTTTAGGAAAGCTGATTGACAAGGTTGCTTTGACCATCATTATTAAACACAAATCTGAATTGGGATTTGACAGACAACTCAACTTCGGGTGCAAAGTCGTTTTGAATAGGTGTTAATGAGCCCCAGTCATTTATTAAAATGGGGGAATTGTTTTGGTCTAAAATACAAAACTTTATAGGTATATTATGAGTTGAAGCTTGTTTTTGTGCACCATGTGTACTGTTATTGAGTAATGAATTTTTTTTTCTTATTGCAAGGATAAGAAGATATTGGAGTTGTAGGGCTTATTGCACTGTTGTTGTATAAAATACAATAAGCTTTTTTATTGTCTATTATGCAGAGCAGTTATTCGGTGCTGCAGCGTAACGAAATAAAATATAACAAACAGGAAGTACTTGCCCTCCTTATACAAGTGTCCTACACATCCACAATCTTATTTAATCCTATTCAAGAATATAGAACTGGTAGGTCATCAGTGGCTTCCTTCAGCTGTGACTTTCTCCTCACCACTATGTTTTAAAGGCGTGGTTTGGGAGGTGCATGAGTATAACAGGAGTAACACTTGAGATTTTGTAGAGTTACCATACTCTGTTCTTACTTGACCTGCCTTGTTAGGTTTTTTGTTTTAAAATACATTCCCTATTTTTGTTCAATGGACTGAAAAGTGCTCTGTGACATGTTGAAAGCTTGGGGTGTTGCTCTGTAATCAAACCATAACTTCATCCTTCAGCAGGAGAGACAACAGATGGTTTTCTGAGTAAAATAGGCTCTTGGTGTTGCGAAGAATATACATGGGAGTTGTGGCAATAAATGTGTGACTAGCTTCTATTAATGTCCAGAGACAAACAAGAGAGGCAAATAAATGAATTTTCTAAACTCTAAACTGGAGGAAGCTGTAATTTCCTCTCAGTGTTGCCTCAGCTGTTGCTTTCTAAATGCAAACGCATCATGCCTCAAAACCTGTCGATTGTTTTGGGGTTTTTTTTTTTTAAACTGAGGACTATTTCAGCAGCTCTTGTTTTCCTCAACAGAAAAATAAAAATCTGGTAAGCCAAGCTTTGTTTGAGGTAATTATGTAAGAAAAACCTGACTTATGTATAATAGAAAAAAACAAAACAATGAACAGTCTCAAACAGTATGCAGGAAAATGCAGCTTTTTTTTGTTTTGTTTATTTCAAAACACTGCAGCAGCAGCAGCAGGTACAGAAACCAGCAGGATCTCAGATCAGTTTGTTTTTTTCGGGCAGAATATTGGTATTTAAGTAAAAACTGGATGAAAAAAAAAGTATTCTATGCATCTAATGTTTGTACATAATAATGATAATATTATTATTGACGATGATGTGTTTCTGTTCTTCTCTGCATCAGTTCATCAGTTAGTTTCTTCCATCTGGACAGATGGAAGAAACTCATCCTCATCCTCTCCACATGTAGCACTTCTTCCTCTTCTAGTACTACTACTTAGCCAGATCTATTTTTTCATCGTTTTAGAACTAAATGCTCTCACTGTACAACCAGCTTTCTATGAGAAGGTGAAACGAGCTTCGTACTCCCTGTGCTCAGTTTGGAGGGAAAAGAAATGAATAAAAAGAATAAAAAAAGTAATAGCTCAACGTTTTTTTTGTTTTTTTTTTCGGTTTGTGTTTTGAAATTAGGAATTATATAATCTAGTTTAACTTTTAACACGTTTCCCTGGGGTTATATTTCTATTTATTGATGAACGTTTAACACTAAAAAGCAACTTAACACAATCTTTTTTAATTAAAACATAAAACATGTGTTTTGGGAAAAAATACATTCAAATTAACTATTTATTAATATGGTGACTTCTGAACACGACTGGTTGCACTTCTTTTTATGGGGTAGTAGTAAAGAGAAAAGAGTAAAGGGGGCTAAATGTAACTGCATGCCAGCCTGTCATTTGGGGAAAATTAATCCATGTATTATTTTCCGTCCAGCATTAAATATGATGGTATTTTGGTTGGTATTTCATAGAAAAACATCAAAATACACTTACAGCTGAAACATGAAAAACACAAGGTCTATATCGCTTTGCACAGTTCTGTCCATATCCAGCTAACCACTCTCGAAGCTTTGAGGTGAAATTGGTAAACGTGTATCTTACTTCTTTAAGGTGATTTAATATACATGCTCTAGAGAAATTACAGCAATTAAGAAGAAGAAGAACAATTTGACTTTCTGCCAATCCTTTAGATGTTTATAAATTCACATATTTTAAAACAAGAGTTTCATTCACCAAACTGAACAAAATATTTTACGTCTGTTCCAGAATTGTGGAATTATTACGCTTTGGAAAGTACAACTTTCCTAATTTTCTCCAAATCACGAGTAAAAAAAACCTTAGAGAAACTTGCGACTGATCTTTAAAAAAAAAAAAAAAAAAAAAGGCAGTCCACCATCGCGTTAAGTGTTTTTTTTCACAGTTGGACATGTCGTTCACTGAAGTTAGCAACACACTTGTTGTGCTTGTCGACCTCCAATCAGCTGAGAGCCGCAATTACCATCAATCATCCCAGTGTGTGTTAGATCATTGGGGCTCATCAACTTGGTCGTGTTACTCAAAGTATTTATCCAAACAAGACAGATTAACTCAACTGCTCATTATCAAACACCCCTCATCAACTAAATCAGCCTAATTACAACATCTTACACCAATTATATTCAGTGTGGGTCATTTTGCTGCTAAAAATAAATAAATAAAAATCCTCTCCCTTTTAAAACAACATAACATCATTTATGTGTGAGCAGCTTACTACAGTAACCTGAAAAAATATTTTTTTGTATGAACATAACCGACACTACTCAAGTCAGGCTACAGAAATATCTATAGAACCAGAAACAAAAATAGAAGTTGCATTGCCTTTACAGTTTCAAATAAATAAATAAATAAAATAATTGTTGATGTGTAATTCGAGTCGGCGACTGTTGAGTGTGGAGACCCAGCAACCGTTGAGCTTTTCTGTCGGCCTATCGGGTGGATGGCTCCAGAAGGATGCTTGATGGCTGCAGCTTCAGGGAACCAAGGATATCTGATGTTTTCTCAATTCCAGGTGACATATTTGCACACGCATTTTTTTTGCCCACAGACATGAACACTCTCTCTACAAACACACCACACTTTCGAGTAAGAAAAAAAACATAACCCAGAAGGATTATAAAGATCATCAACTGCTAATTGTTTACTTTGGTGCCTTAGGCAACACTGGTTTAATGACGTCGATCATAAGGGTTCCTTCCCCACATATGCTTTTTTTTTGTAATGTGAAAAATGTCCTGGCATATCTAAGCAATCCAGCTAATATATTTGGTATGCCTGGAATGCTGAGACTGTACAAGTAAAAAACAGAAAAAAAAACAGAAAAAAGAAACAGCCAAACTAAATTGGGCAGCAAAAATCTGATTCTTACACAAAACTTTTACAGGTCTGATTCTTTTTTTAAATAAATATCCTTCCAAATCAAGTTGAAAGCAAAAAACAATTTAAAATGAAGACATATGGGTCCTCACCCGGCTGAACTGCGTCTCCACTACAGTACTTGCGGGTGTGCAGACATTTAACATTTGACTCAAGAGGAAATGGAAAGACTCATTCTCAGTGAACTATTTAAAATTTGCCCCTAAAGCATAAACTGAAAATCTTCACCTACTTCACCTACACTGAGCGTTTGGCTTGCTGTGAAAGATTTAAATACACTTAAAGACACCTAAGGAACTGCATCTATCATTTCAAACTTCTCAAAAACATCAGACCAGATAGCTTAATTTCCCTCTTAATAAATCAAATCCTGTAGTTTGTTAGTAAGGTTAACTTTAATAATGAAATTTGTAATGTAATGTAGGTAATGCAGTAAAGCTACAGTTGATTAAACAAGATTGAAAGCATAATTAAAATGCAAATGGTTTAAAGCATAAAATAACTGTAAAAATGTGTCATTCCTGTCAGTTATATCTAGCTGTTTATACAACAGTTTTGATGATGCGACCAGGGATTAACGGAGTCTACCACAAACACGATACCACAATATAACTTCCAAGTCTTCTTGAAATGTGAAAATCATTAAAAAAACTATCTGCAAAAGGAAAAAAAATAAATAGAATGTAACCCTTTCCATTTGTGGTGCATTATCTAATACTCAAGTATCGTTTTAAGGCACTGAACAGCTTAACCATGCAAAACAAAAAGTAGCATGCAGTTTAGTCTGCATGAAAACATCATAAAAGTGGAAGAGAACATCTATAAAAACTCAGTGATTCATGACTGCTTATTATCAGCCAGTATTTACTGGCTGGTGCACCTCACTAACTGCTGTTTATGAGCACAGATATGATGAATGGGCTAATGTTCCTCCCTCCTGAGCTGCACGGAGAAATAAATGTCAAATTACAACAAAATGCAATGGCTCCTTCATAATGCTGTAAACTGAACCCTGTCCAACTTCGTCTGAAAAAAGAAAACAAGTCTTGCCAAGGAGCTGACAGCTGAAAGATCCTGACAATTTGTTGCTGTGACAACATAGCCAGTGGGTGTGGCTCATGTCACCTGTGATGGGTTAATGATGGGTTTTCAGCGCCGAGCTGCGTTTATAGACTGGAAGAGCAGGTCGGGCTGGAGGAGGTACTGCCCCCAGATCAGTTCCAGGCCTCGGCAGAGGAAGGAGAGCAACGGGAGGAAGAGCTGGTCCTGAATCAAAGCCCGCAGGCCACCTCACCTCTTAGGAGCCGCCACCTGGACTGGCTGCTGTGACTGGCTGAGAGGAGCACAGGGGAGAGTGATTGGCTGTCCCTAGCCACGCAGCTTGGACCGTAAAATGTGAATCACTAAAGGAGGTCTAATTAAGAGTAATGACTCCTGAGTTGCAAGACTCAGGGGGGGCTACTTTGAGTGTGCAGAACAATGATTCGGATGATTACAGGTAATCACAGAGAACATAAGGTTTTACTCAGAAGTTAAAGCTCCCCTGCAGTACAGACTACTCTGTGATTTAATTTACTGCTTAATTTCTGTGGAGCCTATTAACTGAGGTACAGGCTACTGCTTTAGGAGGTGATAAATGAACAATTTCATGCGTTCAAACACCACCCCTAAATTAAAGAGTACTTGGTTTTAACTTGTTTGGTTAAACATAGACACACACACACACTAAGTTTTGAGAAGTTGCAGAGAAGTTGCCAAGGAGTTAAAATATTTTTTGCATTTTTATAATTGAATGTTTTACTTACTAATGGGACTATTCATCTTGTTGCAGTGCATTGCATTTAAAAAGATATATAGTTGTTTTGAAACAGTAAGTGGAAACGCTAACTACAGTAATTCAGCAGCTTGCGTGACTACATTTAGAAGGATTTATTTTTTCTTTGCAACTTTGATTCAATTCAATTAAAATTTGGTCAGGCTTTATACTAGAATTGGGGTCTGGACTTTTACAAGCTCATTGCAGTATCTTAAAATATTTTCTTAATAAAAAAAATATGTTGTAGATTTAGTGCTTTTCTTTTTACTTTCTGGCATTTGACTTTGGAGTATTTTAGCAAAGAGAGGAGTTCATGGGATTCTCATTGACACTAAACTGCCCAATGCTGAAAAAAAACAAAACACAAGCCCACTGTGGTTCACAGTTAGAACAAGTTTTACAGTAAGTGCTGAAATCATTTTAGTTCATTTGGACACAATTTCACAGATCTAAGACATTGAGATCTCAGAAAAACTGAAGTTTGTATATCTTTTATCTTGTTATGTTTCTATGCATGACAGAGTTTGACTGTGGTTGGGATATGCTGGAATGTTGAAATGCTGGATAATAGTTTCCTCAGTTTATTTTGTTCCGACATGAATAACTTTAGGTTGTAATGAACATGCAGAAGGAAAATCTTGATGTTTTCCCCCTCTGTTAATACTGTATATTTTCTCCATGGGGATCCCAAAGTGTTCCCTAGCCAGATACAATGTATGTAATTACCCATGTCGGTTGTAGGTCTACCTGTATATCCTTAATTACTAGACAAAAAGACAAACAAAAAAGAGGCCTTTTGGAGAGACACTGATGAATCTAAAAGGTTTATTTTAGCAGTTTCCACAGAACCTCTTGTTTCTTCGGATATCATTCATATGAGGGGTGAGAACTTAGATGGGGTACGTTTTAGCTAACATCATTCTTTACCATCATAGATGGAAATAAATGTTTTCATTAATACAGATGAAGGATTGATCCACCTAAATCTCCTGTCGGGCATGCTGATATTACTCTAACAAAACACCTAAAAACATTTATAAGGAAAGTGTTCATCATTACTTTAGAGCAGGTTTATATATCCAACCATACAAACTGATAATGATGTACTTATAACAATGACAACTATGTGGTATTTCTTGTTTGGAAAATAATTATTAGGAACCAAAGAAAACATCTATCTTCCAAGACCTTGAAAATATTTTAAGAAAGTAAATGTGACAGACACATCAATCTTAGACAAGTGACAATCCCACTCAACCTTGCATTCAGGTAAGCAGCCGACAGCTTCAAAGAAACATCAGCGATTCAACTGTTTGGTACACAAACAGTCGGCGGATGGACGCGGCGTTCAGACAGGGACGGCTTTCAGGGACCACCATCGCCTGACCCGCCTCCATCTGTCTGCAGCCAGCACCTGCTCGCCAAACGGCTGAGGCGGCCGCTTTCAGGCGCTGCATCTGGCTGGAGACGGCGAAAAATCTGCCACCATCCACGAATGCAGGAGTGGAAACCGAACAGATTGATCAATGTCTAATAATCTGCATTACAGATACATTCAGCTTTTAAGCTTTTGCTTGAAGGCTACTGTAGCAGTTTCTTACTAAAACTTCAGACTGAAGATTTAGCTCCCTACTGGGATGCAGCAATCAAGAGGAGCAACGTTCAATAAATGACATTAAATATTCATTCGTTACACTCATTCTCCCCTCTGTCCTCCATACCTCCTCCCAATAAACGAGACATTTTTCTGAATTCAAATTACCTCTTTTGTCCTCGTTAGTGCACCTGTGCTCTCATCCAGCTAATTATGAGCCAAATCCTGCAAATTTCCGCATCCACCTACATTTGCTCTGTTACCAAATATCGAGCAAGACAGCAGCGTGTTAATTAATGTTAGATGGAGGGGTGGAGTGCATGTGAGGGGA
Source organism: Orestias chungarensis (assembly GCA_032876305.1). Taxonomy (NCBI): domain Eukaryota; kingdom Metazoa; phylum Chordata; class Actinopteri; order Cyprinodontiformes; family Cyprinodontidae; genus Orestias; species Orestias chungarensis. The sequence continues at coordinate 2,393,898 of JAVLVB010000433.1, read as the reverse complement.
GAGGAGCAGTTGCTCATTGACATACATGTGAGGTAAAAAACTAAACAAAACAGGACCTTGGGGCGTTGGTGGCTATGGATTTGCTACAGGCCCTCGAGCTCTTTCGACACCCAAAGTGGGCTCCTCTTCTTCAATGCTGGTAGCAGGAGGGAGCCGAGACAATAGCTCGTTATAATTTTTAATCTATTCTGAGTCGAGTACAGAAACAAAAGTGTTAGATTGGGGAGGAAAAAGGATCCTGCAGCTTGCAAGGTGAGTTTTCAGATTTTTTTTTTTGTGCCCCGGTTGAACGTGTAAATAATGTTTGATTTCATTGATGCCAACTGGGTGCTAATCACATTCTAGACAAAGGAAAATTGAATATTGCAACAATTAGCAAGTTTAATGGAGACAGTCACACAACCTTACTGCTGTGCTTATATTTAACTCCAATAAATGACTAAAACAGTGTCAGAGGAATTGCAATTAGGCACCAAAAGAAATGTTGAACATGGCAAACACTGCTGGAAACTTAAACAGTGATGAAGGAAGATTGAGGAGAAAGAGATCAGGCTTTAAAAGAGACAATGTCAAACAATGCAGCTCATAGAGCGGACAGTATGTTCTAGGTCCTGTTCATACGCACGGCGTCACATAAAACTGCAGAAAACACCCCTTTGAAGCCGTAGCAGTCAGTTTGTGCACTGATGCAAAACTTTGTTTTTTTATAGTGACCGTTTGCATTGTTTTTAATGACAGTTATGTTGTTGCATTCATTTGAAAATCATCTGGATTACAAAATGCTAAAAATTTTTTGCTCACACAAATCATAACAAACAAGAGGACCGCAGAGAAGTCTTGGTGATACTTTGGAGATACCACGCAACGGTAACAATCAGGCGACGGATGACGGCAGCCAGGCTCCCCTTGTACTCCACAGCTTAATTAAGTGATTGGCAGCACCTGTGAGCGAGAGTGCTGCCAGCTCAGCAGCCCCAGCCGGAGACCAGCCTCCAGAACGCCCCTGGTGGAGGCAAGAAGAAAGACAACAACACAACCAGCCAGAAACTCCATTTCCTGATTTATATGACTTATATGATGGCAGCATTTGAATATATTTTAAACCGGTGTGCTGAAAAAGGAAGTTTTAATAGTTTCGAAGTGATGCATAGGTTTAACGTTTTAGTCAAACATATGTACCATATATATAATGATCTCCAAAAGGAAGTCATATGAGTACAATTGTAGTATGCAATTCCAATCAGGCTCATTTGTCATGTACCACTAAGGTACTTAAGACTTTTTGATAGCTAGGATTAGTTGGAATGTATGTATAGTTGAATTGAATTTACTTTTATTCTGATGATGTGTTATCAAATTGCTCTATATAAATTAACCAGATGGAAAATTAAACAGACAAGAAGACAATACAATGGGTAACTCATCTATCAGGATATTTGCCCAGATTTTCAACTGAATCTTGTCTGAATCAATTAAAGAAGTTATGAACATTGACAAGGTTTAACAATAGACATCGTTAAGGCACCCTAACTCTCTGGTAATTATATCATGGAGTTTGGATTTCTCTTCTTTCTATTTATTTCTCCATTTGAATCCTCTTAGAGTTGCTTGTCATTTACCTTCCAGAGCCCTCCGCCTGCAGGTTTCCAAGCTTCTGTGGAGACATTTGTTCAGATCATTTGTTTAAAAGGTGCAGTCAGGTTAAGAGGAGGCCTCGTTACCCGGTTCTGTCTTTTCAAACTCTGAAAGAAAGCCATTTTCTCTGTGCCCTATCCTTCTTCACTCTGCTTTTTCAGCAGCAGCCATGCATGCTGAAATCGAGGGAGGAGGACGATGCATCCTGCAAATTAGCAGGCTGATTTCCCTCTCTGGGTTTAAACAGAGGATCCTGCGGCTCATTGCCAGGCCCCAAACGCGAGGCCAGTGTCACCGAAGACAATTCAAAACGCTTCAGCCAGTGTTGTTACAGGCAGGCTTTACCCAAATGTCCTGTGCATGGTCTGTTTAGCCCCAGAAGCAGGAACAGATCAGCAAATCATCTACAGGAGAAACTCCGCAACTGACAACTATTTGCTGTTAGAGTAAATTAGTAAAACACAAAATTTCCGACTGTACGCTTGGTAATCAACCCAGACTTCTAAGTAGGTTAAATTCATATAATGAAACAAATTATTCCCCTAAAAAAACACATCACAGACATTAATCAGTGATAATATCAGTCGAGTGTAAAATGCAAAAAGTACATGTGCACTAAAAGTACTTCGAATCCCAGAGCCATTTAATCAAAATATTCAAATTAATGTTTGGAGCTAGACACATCTCCCTTACAAATGAACATGGGAGTTTTAAATATGACTGTATAAACACTATAAACATAGTTTATCACAATTTTAGGTGCACCAGTCCTGCACATTTTCCCAGCTGATTAAAATATGTGAGTATTGGACTTAAGCAGTCGTCCAGTATTTAAGTTATGAAATAGCTTTACCTATAGACTATATTGAGGAAGTTTCAGCAAGCCTGTGATTTTCTGGTCTAAAAGCAACACCTATTTACTTGAAACTCATGTGATGTTAACTATAAAGGGCATAAGTCATTTTTAAAGTGGGCTTTTAAATCATTGTACCTTTAAAAATAAAGAACTTATTTTGGTGCAGCCCACTAAACCAGGAAGTTCCTACCTTACAAAGGTGTCAATGTTTCTAGGCTCTGCACTGCTAATACAAGTGATTTGTCTTTATTTTTTTGCCAGTCAGTCAATTACAAGTGCAAGCCTGTTCATCTTATATTTGGCTGGGCTCTTAATGAATAAAGCCTTCTGTGAAAAAGGAATTATCCATCACCAGCTAGTTTTAGATTGTTTGGTCCTAATATTGGTTCATAGTAACCTCTGTTAAAGATTAGACCCTGATACATCCATTCATCTCACACTGTTTTAAATAAGATAAGCTCAAGCTCTTCTGCTTGGGGCTAAGAAAGATTCTGTTCCCGAACTAGCAATGCACATTTTTTCTCAAGCAGTTGTTCTACTGCATGGACGTTTAATGGTTAACTTAGAAATTGGTTTAGAGATTATATCCAACAAGCTTTTAGGGAAAATTTCAGACTGTTCCAAAATGAGCCGACTTAGATTGGAATCCAGGAAACCTTGTCTCATAAAACTGGTTAAAGAAGTACTGTAAAAAATTAATTGAGAACGCCCTCCTTATATACCAGTGAAAAGACCATTATGATGTTTACGGTGAAAAACCTCAGGGTCACCAGGGTAGAATCCTTAATTAGTCTTTGCATAATATTGCTGACCACTAAAATAATGTGGAACACCAGGAGTCATTATCGTGCTGCAGGATTTGAATTATCTTACCTCTAATGGAAGAATATATTCTGTTCACCATCATAGGTTTTCTGGTTTAGAATGGATGTACTACTCCTCCCTTGCCCATGTAAATTCTTTTGAAGCTGACTGGAACAACGAGGGCAATAATAGATTGCAGGTTTTACATAGATTCAATGAGGCAGTAAACTGTTTAGGGTTTGCCTTACAGCGAGAGAGCAGAAACAATGGGAAAAAAATACTAAAGTAGCTTCGCTTGGTACTTATTGTATGAATTGTAAGTTAGAACATTATGATTTACTACATAAGCACCTCTGAATAGGTTTATTTCTAATTAATTGTGGGTTAAGGTCTAAGACTTTCCTCAACAACTAATAGTGGAGACCTGAAACAACTCCATAGAGACAGTGTTCATCAAAGCTGCAGATTCATTAGCTGCCTTTCGACAACCATGTTGTCCCTCCTCCGGGGGCTCATGGAGATTTTCCATGTCTGCCCATCAGCAGGGTCCACTCTTTGCAGTAGAAGACCATCATACTACAATGACCTGGGACCATCTTTGTAATGGCTCTCGAAATAATAAGCAGGCACATATGATCTGCAGGGTTTAATGAAAGTCAGCATCACACATATAAACATCCACACGGGATTCAGCCCTTAGTAAGCAGGATTGTCCTCCAGATGTTTTGGTTCGCAAAAAAGTCTGAGGGTTAGTTTTATACTACAAATGCTTGATTATTTTTGAATAACCTGAGTTTAAACTCAAGCATTAAATTCTCTAGCCTTTTTCTCAATGCAGTCTCCAAGCAGCACCAGCTTTTCAACAAAAAGTCCACGGAGTTAAGTATGCTTCTATTTAAAAACAATATATAGTTTAGTCCAGAATTATTCATATTCATCCCGTTTTGGAGTTTATCGCTAACGATAAATCATTGGAATACCAGTGTAAATATAGAAAGTAATGTTTGTTTTACCCCATATTAAAATCTAATTTTTATGGTGGTAGACATGTAAGCATGACTGTTTGGTTTAGGTTTGGAGAGCTTTTGACTTTAACCTTGGATTGAGTTTGCAATAATTGAGTGTTAGGGTAATTTTGAATATAGTTTCAATTCAATATTTAGTAGCTTTTATATTTATTTACTTTGCTATTTATTTGTTATTACATCATAAAGCTCAAATCTGGCTAAAATTATTCCTTATTTTATCAAGATGAGATGCCCTTTCTAGGAACAAAAAAAGACACAATCATGTTTGTAATTAGTGAAGACATGTTAAAAACCTTTACAAACCCCCCGTACCTTTTTCTTAAACTCATAGCAACATTAACCTTCTGTGGATTTTCTTTTGATTCATTTGGAACAGCTTTATTTCCCATGTTTTAAGCACTCTCCTGCTCTTGGAGTCATTTTGCAACCGTTAAGCTTGCAAGCAGTAAAAGCTGCGAGGACAACAATCGGCTTTCCACTAACACAGTACAATAATAGTTCACATTTGGTGAGAAATGCACAGAGAGCCTCAGAAGGGAACAAAAAAAACTGACTGGCTGTTGGTACAGAAACCTCTTGCCAGCACTAGAGAGTCGGTGTGAGTTTAAAGTGTTGGTTTAAAAGTTGTAATCGTAAGCATATGCACCACAATCTGTTCCGTTATTTATTGGTGCGCTAATCACCGAGCACGGCAACATTTCTATCCCTCATGTCTGCCTGCACAAGAGGCTTGTATGAATCTGGAACAAATTCACAAGTAATAATTCATAGGCTAATCTCACTCCATGACTCTAATTAACGCATCATTAAAAGCATAATTCAGATAATTATAATTTCTCACTTTTTAAATGAGAGATGTGGAAGAAGGGGAAGGGTGTCTGAGGAGCCAATTTAGTGAGTGAAACAGATTCTGCGGCAGCGCAGAGCTGTGTGGGTGTGTGGGGAGGGAAACGCAGCAAGATGAGAAATAAATAAATAAATTTAAAAAATAAAGATGGAAAAACAAACAGCTACACAAAAAAGACAAGAGTCATAGAGAAGGTGACACTGAAACATGTCCAAGACCATGTGGCTGTTTAGAGGTTATCAAGAAACTCATCATCAGGACCAGGATTACTGTACAAGTACTTTATGTCAACATGGACTGTATTTATGACCAAATGACGACATAAATACAATATTTAGTTTAATCATTATTATAGCATCCTATATAAAATTTGCTAACAATAAGGAAAGTACAGATGGCGGGAAATATAAAAATGACAATATGTTTCAAGTTGACCGATTATTTACTTCTAAACATTTTATTATATTCTACTTGTAGTCATAGACTTTTACATGGATGCTAAGATCAGGATTCTGGTTGTTATATGTTTCTGGAATTTGCTTAAGGGCTTAATTTGTAAATTTTCCTTAATGCTGTTTCTTAAATTTATCATACTTATCCTTTTATTCCTAATCACTAATCTAATCACCTCCAGAAAACCGTTTTATTTTAGTCATGTTATTTCTTTTATATTTTCAACCTCATTATATCCGACTCATCCTCTCCATTCCTCTTTATTACCTCTTTCTATGCCACACCTTCTTCATCCTTCTTTAACCTATTTTAATCCCCCTTGTCTCCTTCATCCATGTTTATGATAAAGTTCAAACCTAATCTTCCTAATTTCTATTAGCAACCTTTCCAACACAGCCTTATTTCTCATTTTATTTTAAATCCTAGCACTGATCTTCCTCATTCTTCTCCCAAATAATTTTTCTTCCCACTCTTCTCCATCTTTCTTTATAACTCGTTTTTATCCAATCTATCCTCTTAAGTAAATGTTTTCATTTCCAAATCCTCCTGATTTGTTTTAGTGATATATTTGTTCCATGCATATTTCTCATCCAAGAATCAAGAATCAGTTTATTTATATACCACCAATTTACAACAGGTGTCGTCTCAAGGCACTTCACAGAAAATCAATTAAAACCAAAGATACATTCTAAAAAATCAATTTGAAAAAACTTTCCAATCTAAGGAACCCCAGCAGATTGCATCGAGTCATTGACTTGCAGCATTCACTCCTCTGGAATCAGCAGACAGAAACAATGGCTTGTGTTGTCGTTGACTTTACAGCAATCCCTCATACTGAGCATCCATGTAGCGACAGTGGAGAGGAAACACTCCCCTTCACAGGAAGAAATCTCCAGCAGAACCTAGCTCAGTACAAACAGCCATCTGCCACGACCGACTGGGGGTTTGAAAAGACAGAAAGCTAAATTAGAAGCACAGGATACTGAAATAAAACAGTTTATAGCAGCAGTTGTAGAACGTCACTGGGAGCATCTCAGCCCAAGTTTTCATCCAAGAAGCTGTCTCAGCTAACAGAACGCCAGCCCAGGTGTGGTTACTATGGAGAGAAGAACACTAAGAGAAAACAAAAGGTTAACAAGGTTGAAATAACGCTAACTAAGTAGATTGGACAAAGGAAGAAAGTAGCAGAGAGAGAAGTTGTCAGATTGTCCTCCAGCAGTCTAAGCCTATAGCAGTATAACTATAGAAAAACTTAAATAACTTAACCCTATAGAGTGAGACTTGAAGAAGGTAGAGCTAAGGAGAACCATCTGTCAAGACTGAGTTCCTCCCCAGCCGGATTAGGCTATATTCTCTACCTCTTCCTAACTATAAACTTTATCAAACAGGAAGGTTTTAAGCCTAGATTTGAAACAAGACAGGGTGTCTGCCTCATGGACTAAAGCTGGAAGCTGGTTCCAAAGGAGAGGAGCCTGATAACTGAAAGATCTGCCTCCCATCGTACTTTTAGAGATTCTAGGAACCACCAGTAAACCTGCAGTCTGATTACTCCTTATGTCCCAAACAGAGCGAAGGGCTCTGTTTGGGACATAAGGAGTAATCAGATCTCTGAAATACGATGGACCTTTATTAGTGAGGGCTTTATATGTCAAAAGAAGAATCTTAAAATCTATTCTAAGTTTGACAGGGAGCCAATGAAGGGAAGCTAAAATTGGGGAGATATGATCTCTCTTTTTAAGCTTCATCAGAACTCTTGCTGTAGCATTTTGGACCAACTGTAGACTTTTAATTGCATTTTGTGAACTTCCTGCTAATAAAGAGTTATAATAGTCCAGCCTTGAAGTAACAAATGCATGGACTAGTTCTTCAGCATCTATCCTAGAGAGAATATTTCTATTTTTTTCTTTATTCCTAAAATGAAAGAAGAAAATCTTACAGACCTGTTTTATATGAGACTTGAAAGACATTTCCTGATCAAAAATAACACCAAGGTTCTTTACATTGTTACCAGATGCCAACCTGATTCTATCCAGGTCAAGTGGCTGACTAAGTAATTTCTTTTTTAGAGGTTCTGGTCCAAAGATAACAACTTCTGTCTTTTCAGAGTTCAAGAGCAGAAAGTTTAAAGTCCTCCACATTTTTATGTCATCTGGACATGCCTGTAATCTACCAAACTGACTGGATTCATTGGGATTTATAGATAAATACAGTTGTGTATCATCATCCCTTTTTAAAATGACTCTTCATCCCATCCATTGTACATTTTTTCAATCCTTTTCATTCTAGTCATTTTCTTCAAAGTGATCCAACTAATCAATTTATCTTTTTTATCTTTTGTTTTCGATAGTTTATTCCCACAAAAATTGCTTTCTTTCACACATATCAACCTCATCCATCTTGTTGAGCGATTTCCTTCCTCCTCATCCTTCTTTACTACCCCCTTGATACAAATATATTCATAATACTCATATTTAAACCAGTTATCAACCAACAACATCACCAGCTCAAAATAAACACTTGCACCCAATCAGTCTGTACACATTAGGTTGATAAAGAAGTGGATTTATTATCTAAATTTATAATTTTTTTCTAACTCCAACATTACTTTTTACTACGGTAGCACATATAAGGAATGATTTAAAAATGGAAATGTCTTAAACAGAACCAACAAAATAACTGTTCATCATATTTTGTACATCTTTTTAATAACATGTGGGGCCTGTCAAGTCATTTTAACACCGTTTGTATGAGTTTGTTGGTTTTCATGTTACATATGATCTGTAGAAGGAAGCAGATCAAGAATTTTTCAGGTGTGTAGGGTGAAGTCATGGGGAGAGGCAGCAGATGTTTCTGGATCCTGGCAACTGTCCAAATTAATTGTCCCACCTTCAAACACACCTCAGCTATCTTTCAGAGGTGTGAACAAGCTAAGCAGCTCTCTCGCCCATATTTCCAAAAGAATTTCCGGAATCTTAAAAAAAAAAAAACTGTCTATTCATATATGCAATTCCTCTGTGATCTTACAGCATTTCTGTGCTCTAAATCTGACAAAAGCAAGATGACTAAAACTCATAAATGTGGAATTAAAAACAATATACAACTTTGGTTACAGCCTTCATGTTTAGTTTCATTGCTGCAGGGAGACAAAGATATTTAGAATCATAAAAAGGAATCATTCAAAAATAATGGAATACATTTTTTAAAAATAAATATTAAAGTCCAAAAGCTACTTAATATAAATTATCATGACATTTATAAGTAAAATAAAACCACTGAATTAGTAAAAATGAATTGTCTAAAAATGTGTCAACTGAAACCAAACACAGAAGCCAAACCAAATTTGGAGACTGGAAATCTCTTAAAGGTATCTTTCAGATGAAATGCTTTTAAAAATTGTTTGCATTTGTAGTCAATTCAGGGCATCAAAAACTTTTAGAACTGTGTTTGATATGTTTCGTATCATCCATTGTAATTTAGTTGTTTTTGATAATGCTTACAGGTGTTAAAATATCAAAAGCATGGCTCACTATTTTTTACATCACTTAGTTAAGTATGCTCATACAAAATAATAGGGTTACAAAGATGGAAAACTGTTTTGGATATTTGAAAAAGTGAGCTAGAGCAACTTTGAAGTCCTTCAAAATTATGTATCATTAATTGTTTGATGCTTATGACTCATATCCAGACATATTCGCTTATGAAAAGAAATCATGAAAATAATATTTACTTAAAAAGACAAGAAATCTTCGATTTCACCCTGTGAAACTGACAAGGGTAACCGGAAGCTCTGTAGGGGACAAGATGGGTGACGATGAATGATCAAGAGTTTGTACGTCTCACTGAGGATGAGAAGTACAACTGCTTGGGAGAGGTAAGTGCATACTGCAGTCATAGGTTGAAGGTATCTGTGAAGACAAATGGGGAAAATCACAGATTGTTCCAGATGAAAATGCTTCTGATTGGATCAGGTTGATAGGTTGTAAGAAGAGTGGAGTTTACTGAATGGTGAGGAAGAAAAAAACTTTGGTCTGATATGGGCGATTAAGTAATGAACCATTGGTGAGGGACAGGTTCATTGGAAAAGCCTTTAGAGAAGGGAAAAACACAAATCATGAAGACCTAAGAAAAAAACACAAAATGCGCTTGGGAGCAGAGTTGTATTAAACTGTAACGTTATCGATACACATGTACAATGTCAATTCAGTTGCATCAACATGGTAATTCAATGTGCTTTATATGATTAAAATGAACAAACAAACAAGCAGAAAATATGAAGTCTTAATCTGTAATTGCATGGTATTGCCTCTGGCAATCACAGAATACAATGGGTCACACATTTTGGTGTAAGTGTTAATACATGTGTTTGAAATATAAAAAAAAAAGATTGGATGGATGTTTGGTGGATGTTTTGAATCAATGAATTTTGATACAAAAACAGGTCAAAAGGACAAAAAATAGATGCATTCTTTTAATCTCAAATGAAACTAAATAATGCAATAATTTGTTTAAATTGTTGGGTTTATTGTCAGTCTATTAAAAATAATTAAACAAAATGAGCACAGACATTTATCACTTTATAATCAAATATTTCTTCAGATCAGGTAAGGATAATGCAAAAATCAGAAAACTAAGAACACGTCTGTGGCAATAAATAATATTTAACCTTTCCTACTTATTATTATACTTAAACTATTAGAAGATCAAACCTGAACAGAAACCAGTCTACGTGCAGACGTGTTAGCCTGAGACCAGTAGTCCTCCTCATTACGAGCTCTGGATTGTTTGTAGCTTCTCACCTGTCTGAGAGCTGCAGGTGTCAGCTCCGCAGCCTTAAATGGGGAAATAATTTCACCTTCCTTCCTCCTCCAAAACATCAAAGAACCTGAATAGGCAGCAGCTGATACACACTGTGATTCTCAGACACACACACCCGCACACACTCACACACAGATTGGGAAATACATTCGTGGTATAAAAATGCAGGAAATTCACATTAAGACGGAAAAGGCTGTCTATTTTGTAACTCATTTTTATTTAACAGGTATTAATTGGGAGTACTTGGATTTCGGGAAATTCTAATAAGCAGAAGGATCTGGTTGGTCACTCTCTACCTTAAGGAGTTTAGTGTTAAAATATTCACTATTTGACTGAAGCAGTTTTATTTTCATTTTTTAAAATGGGGCATTCATCTACACTTCATAAAAAGGTGAACTGAAATAAATATTGAAGAAAACGCAGGAATTTCTAATTACTGTAAGTACTGGTTGTTTTCTCCAACTTTTTCTCTCAAACCAAACCTTTTAGGGGGATGTTTAATAATCTGATAGAATAACCCGAGAAAGGATGAAGGTGGTACCACTAGTATATGTGCTTTACCTTTGACAGAGTGCTTTGGCAACAATATGGTGGTTGCAGCATCAAAGAGCTTCTTTCTTAAGTTGGAACTGAGCTTTTGGCCAAATTGAACAATTTGCAATGATCACAATCATATCCAGCTTTTTGGGGGGAGATTTTAAAAGGGCGTGTGCAAGCATGGCAGCCTACAAACGACTCATGAGTTCTCCAGCAAACTGTGGATGGACACCCAAAAGCAAACATACAGTTCAAGACCTATTCTAACGTATACTGAGGAAATTAATGGAAGCTTTAATTTTTAAGGACATTAACACATGCATAAATCTCTGATGTGTATGTTTTTTTTTTTTTTTTTTTTTTGTGGTATTCAACAAATAGAATTAGTTTAGGTGATTCTAACTGACTTAGAGCAGGAGAAGTTTGGTCTGATTTAATTTTAGGCAGTGTGAAAAAAAGGTGTATCGTTCTTCCTTTGTCACATCAAACGAATAGGATTTTACTATTTTACACTATAATACTAATACATCTCTCTCTCATTAGCCTATGTATAAACACTTGTGGTTTCAGTTGAAACTGAAACAAATAAATAATTGTAAATTTGCCTTTCCAAATGCATTTTTCTTTTATTTAACATCTGAAAAAGTATTATTGTGAAATTATTGCTAAATTTAAATAAACTAAATAAAATAAAAGTGCCCTTCTCTAAACTTCCTCTACTTCTAGAAACTCATTTTTTTAGAAAGAAATACTATTTTCCTGCCGTCATAAGCACCCAAAGCTTTTGCTTCAAAAATAAATGTAACAGCAACACTCGTTCCACCATTCTGCCTCCCCCGAACGCTCCGGTAATCGAAGTGTTTCTGTGCTTGGCTGCTGAAGGCCTGGAGCTGCAGATGGCCGGCTCGAGCCCAGTCCGAAATTTGCTACTTGAGACGGATGGCTGGACCAGCTCCCGCTTGCCAACGGCCGGCTGCAAACACAATGACGAACGTCCAGTCATGAAAGAACAGAGCGCGCGGGCCTCAATTCGACATTTTAACCCTCCACCTGCTGCAGACACATGAGATGCTCTGATTGAGTCTTTAATTCATCTGCCACCGTGGAGCTCCGAAAATAGAAGCAGGGAAGGCACAGCAAAGCTCGGAAATATCTGTCGGTCAGGATATTTGAAGCAGATTAAAGCAGTGACTCGTTTACTGTCATCATTTCTGATTTTCTGCCATTAACATTGATCAAGGATACGAAGTTCTTCTGTTTTCTTCATCAGTTTTTTTGAAACTTTCCCTGGATTATATTATTAATGCAAAAATGAATGAAATAAATTTCTTTGTTATTATTCCTTGTAATAATCTGAGCTGTATGAGTAGGTGTCCTTTTCATTTTCCAGTTATTTTTCAGATCTTGGATGAGCATTCTGTAATTGTTCCTCAGCATCCCCTCCTCTAATGGTGGGTGTCTCAGGGCTCACCCCAACAGATGACGGTGGTACGAGCCCAGCTCACTCCCAGATGATGTGTTCAGACGTGGGTAGCGGTCGACACCCATGGATCATGGCGGCAGTGGGAGTTTGGCCCAGTGCAGCCTGACATTACAGTGTGGGCGTCGGTTTGGATCAAGGCCTCCATTTAGATGTTTGAATGAGAAGGTAAATGTTGGGGGACTGGGGTCAGTGTTGTTATATTTTGGGCTGAAGACTAAGTGTGGGTGTCTGGGAAGAATCATAACTCTTTAAATTTGTTAAAACAATGACAGCAATATGAGATTAATAAACCCATCATCAAGGTATTTCTTTAATAAAATCATGTCTTAGCCTAATATTATCAAATGTTTCTGTGTTGAAAATGATTATTTAAAATAGTTCCCGGAACTTCATACGTACATAATGCATAACTCAAGCTATGCCCACCCAGGTTGAACAAAAGGTGTGTGTTGTGTGTTTTAACAATTAATGTTGCATATTTTTGTCTGATGCTTATAGTTTTGTCCTAAAACTTAATGGCTTTCTAGGCTAATTTGTCAACAGCAACCTCAAGAAAAAAGAAAAAAAAAAGAGTTTACAAAGCATGAAGAAGGATTTATAATCACTGACAGAGTAACTGTCGTAGATCAATTATATTTATCAATTTTCGCAGAATGACTAAAGTCAGAACAAGGAAACATTAGGTCTTGATAGGTTTGTGTTTTAGATCTGCTAAGCATATCCTGCTCATTAACAGAGTTGTATGTTCAAAAATAGAAAAAAAATCCATCCTTCTTCCCTGTCTGAGAGGAGGGTGCAGTAAACAACATTTGGGTTTTGGCAGGTGTTAATTTTCACCCATGAGGGCACACCTGAAAAATTGACACATGTGATGTAAAAAAAAAAGAAAACAACCAATTATGTCGTTTTTCATTCTACAAAATGGTTTTGGGTCCCTAAAGTGTTGTTTTGAAGTGTGTTTAAAGTGACTGAAGGACATTTAAGAACTCTGGCTAAATGTTAAAGTTGAAATAATGAAGCTAGTCTTGCAAAGTCAGGAGAGTTACAATAACTAAACCTTGATTTCCTTTTTTTTTCCTTCAAACCTCAAAAAAAAATATAACCTTCTAAGATTTGGCACCAACAGCCTTTTGGCGGACAACCACATGAAATCAGTTGATTGTCCAAGAAAGCAAAATAAAATTAACTCTGAAGGTCAAAATAAATGTATGTTGATACGAAATAACAAAAAATAATTGGTAAGACTTGGTGACCCAAATAACAGCTGTGTTCCAGTCGCGCCAAAAGCGCACCCACATTAAATGCTTTACAAATTGGGAAACTAGTAGTATTTGCTAATTGTAAAAAAATTATATAGAAGCAGTTTAACATATGGATAAATGGATGGATAGATGGTATATACATGACAGCAATGCACTCTGTTGGGGTTGGTGATAATAGTGCAGCTTTACAACATAGCTATTACTTTAATTAAGTAGCTGTTACTTTAATTGAAATTGCTTTTAGAATATGGATAATTTCTGTAAGTATAGTAGCACTAAATACAGGCTCATAATAATTTTGCATAAACATAATCAATATTTTGGAAATCTACGGTAATTATATAAAAAATAAAGGATACTCTCTTTCACCTGCTGTTGTAAGAATAAAGTAAAAATGTTTTTCTATCTAACAGATTTGAATAATTTTTCTTAACTTAATGTTTGTTTTGCAAAACCAAAATGTATTCTAAACTTTCCTTTTCATCTAAATAAAGATTAAATCAAAGGAAAAGTACTGAACAGAGTCTCTTTTTTTCTGCTTCTATAGGATTCAAAAAGGCAGGATTTTTATCAGATTAATGCTTTAGAGCCAGGAAGATATGATAATTACCATGACTCCGGACCAACGGACTATTGATGCTCATCAATCTGCAAAGTGTGAAAAGGCATTTTCAAAACTATCTGAACTCTATAATTTTAGAACGAAGGACTATTCATTAGTAGAAAACACTTAGGACATCTGCCAGCCTACCCAGGAGCCAATATCTCAACAAACACTTGACAAGGTCATGCTCATGATGAATATATAAATTGCACATAAAATCTCCATCTAACACCCCATAGGGCTTAGTAAGCGTGTTAAAATCTAAAGCTCATGAAGGTTAAAATTAAAACAAGATTTTTTTTAAGATTGAACAGGAAGCCATATTATCTATAAAAAGAAAAGCTAACACGAAATATTAGGTTTGTAAAATAGCATCTAATTAAACCACAAGACTTCCAGAACAATGATCTTTAGACAGATAAGACAAAGGTAAGGATGTCTGGCAACAGTAGACTGCACCGTGTTTGGATGAATTCTACCGTTGCATATCATCAAATACCTCAAGCAAATTGTCAAGCACAGTCGAGAATAATTTATGAGTTGGTTCATAGCACCTTATATTTACTTTTCAATACTACTGACCTTTTGACCAAAAGAAAGTTTAAAATGGTCTCTAATCGTATTAAGATTTGTCAGTGGCCTTGGCAAAGTTAATGTTTAACCTCTGTCAGTAGCCCAGTAACACAAAAGTCAACAAGCTATGTTGTTTACATTGTGTTCTACAGTATCTTATGTTTTAACCATAAAGAATAAATAAATACAAATAGTGCTTACCAGGATTTATTTAACATATCTAATTACTCTCTAGTTGTCAGGAAGGGTTTTTAAATGACTCGAGCAGAGGTGGAGTTGAGTGAAAATGATTTTATTGAGGGAAGGAATGGTGAACAGTACATGAAAGGAACCAGGAACCACACACGGAACAACAGAACAACTGAACGGAGCGAGAGGAAAACTAATGGCGACGGAAGCGGAACTAAAATGACAACAAGCGGGGGGAAGACAAT